>QWZN01000183.1:0-60454 GCA_003693225.1 Venturia aucupariae | reverse complement strand
CCTACCTTAGTACCTAAGTCTACTAGGACGGGGAGCTAGAAACGCCCCTATATAAGAACGGTAGGTAAGTAGAAATCCTACCTCTATCTATTCCTAGTATAATAGAACCCTAGGATGCCTCCTCTAAGGGTCCTAGAGCAATCTATACTCTAGATAAGTAGACCGCCCTATCTCCGGGAGCTAAGGGATCTATAGATTACGGCTACGGGTAAGAGGATAGGATCCAGAACTATAAGAGGAACGTTCTTAAGTTATCTTAGCTAAGTCGTTCCGCTATAGGGCTAGTTCCTAGATAATAAGGGTACTAAGCTATAAATTAGGTACCTTGGGAGTAATCCTCTATAAAAGTAGAGGACCTCTACTATATACTAAGGAAACAAAACGGGCTAGTAAGTTATATACCTATTAGGCTAGGAGGTCTCTCTACCCGGTAGGAGGTATAATATAAGGTAGGCTACCTTACCGTTATTACTCCTCAAAACGGAGAAACCTAGCCTATAATAGTAGGTAAAAGCAACGGGCTGGAAAGTTATATACCTATTAGGCTAGGCGGCCTCTCTACCCCGTATATAGGGTATAGGGGTAGTGCGCGGAGTAGGTATATTAGGAGCAATCTACTACTTAAGAGTAGGACCGCCACCGTATACTAAACAAACTATTACAACCGGAAAACTACGTAGAGGAATATATACCGCTATATAGTTGAGGCCAAGACAGGCTAGCTAGTTATATACCTATTAGACTAGCCGGGGGGCTACTCTACNCTTAGAGGACTCTAACCTATAAGTAGGTAGATAAGAGTATTAACTCCTATATTAAACCTTCTATCTTCGGTCGTATAGGAGGAGGAGTAGCGGTAAATTCAAGGGTATACTACTATTAATACTCCTCAATTCAGAGAACCCTAACCTAGAAGTAGGTAGATAAGAGTATTAACTCCTATATCTATCTTTAGTCGTATAGGAGGAGGAGCAGCGGAGTAGTAATCTATTAGTATAGTAGTATAAGTACGTGTTATTATACTATAAACGTTGCTACTAGGGAGGTTTAAATAACCTTCTCTACTCGATTGGGGATCTACTGCGCGGATTCTAGGGGGGGTAGCTTAAGTAGAGAACGCTTATAAGTATAACCTCTAGGGAATACTATCATTTTGAAAAAAATCAGCACGGGTACTTATAAAGAATAAACTATAAAATTCTACGACCTAAATAAGGCCGGGCTAAAACCCTATAGGAAGCGGGGTAAGGCTAAAGTAAGGGTAACCTTAGATCTAACCTAAAGCTATAAGACTTAGCCTAAGTAAGATTACTTAGCTAAGTAGGAGTTAATAAAGGGTAGTAGCGTCGATACGATATAGTTAACGACGAGCTATATATACCTTTCTATAAACCTTTTTTCCCCCTACGGGGGTTTTTAGTAGTTTTAAAGGAACTATAGAGTCTAAGGATAGACTCCTAAAGGGGGGGGCAATATTAGGATCTATAACCTATTCTAGACTCTAGGACTAGTTAGATATAGGTTAGATACTAGTCTAGTACTAAGCTAAGTTACGTACTAAGGTACGTACGGCCTTAGCTTCGTATACGTAGATATCTTATTACTTAGACGTAGGAGAGATTCCTCTCTAGCGTTTACTCTAAATATATATATTTAATCCCCTTTCTCTCTTAATACGTCTATCCCTATAGTACTACTACGTATCCTTATATACAATGCTTATTCTCGTTTAAAAGATTGCTGATTCCTTGGTCTCTACTCTATAAAGATCTAGAAGTTTTTATACTTTTGACTTAAATTATAATCCCTATTCTTATTTAAAGGATTATTAGTTCCTAGATCTTTTTGAAGGAGTTTTCTTACTTTTGACTAGAGTTACAAGCCTTATTCTCGTTTTAAAGATTATCAGTTCCTAGTTCTCTGTCAAGATCTTGTCGCTCAGATATTGTCCGGGTTTTTTAGTACTCTACGATCAAGTTATCGTTTGATGGAAGAGATACAGCCAGACGCTGACCATGCCTATGTTGGTCACTATCGGACATGTGGTGCGCGAATATTGGATGGAAGAAAGCAGAAAGTCACCAAATAAATAAACAAAAAGACTTCACAGAAGAGAAACGGCTCGATATTTCCCTCCAGCGACAAAAACCTAGATTACAATTCGGGAGAAGAGCGGAAGAATAGACAATCAAAGCAGCCACGGCTCCTTCTAGCTTTTGGAATCCATTTTGTACAACGCAAGGAGAAGGGATACCTATGTGGGGTTTGTTGCTCTTCTCCTCCCGCTCTGTCCCTCACCACGGCCAACCACTTCTATTTATTTTTCATCTATTTCTCGAGATCGGCCAAAATCTTCTCTCCCTTGGCACGGGCAGACTCCATGTCTCCGACCATGTAGAAGGCACCTGTAAAGTGTTAGCGTATGTTACTGAATATAGAGATGTAATGAGAGCACTGACCTTCTGGCAAGTCATCACCTTCTCCGTTCATGATGGCCTTGAAACTTCTGATGGTGTCCTTAAGATCAACCAATTTGCCCTCGATACCAGTGAAAACTTGAGCGACAGTGAAAGGCTGGCTCAAGAAACGCTGCAATTTACGAGCACGCTCAACGGTGAGCTTGTCAGCTTCCGACAATTCATCCATACCCAGAATGGCAATGATATCCTGCAACGACTTGTACTCCTGGAGCATCTGCTGGACCTTGGTGGCGGTATCGTAGTGGTCCTGTCCAACGACACGGGGATCCAGCATACGGGACTTGGAATCGAGAGGATCGACAGCTGGGTAGATACCCAACTCAGAAATACCACGAGACAACACAGTCGTGGCGTCCAAATGGGCGAATGTGGTGGCAGGGGCAGGGTCGGTCAAATCGTCAGCGGGCACGTAGACGGCTTGGACTGAGGTGATGGAACCCTTTTGTGTGGTTGTGATACGTTCCTGCATAGCTCCCATGTCTACGGCGAGGGTTGGCTGGTAACCAACGGCAGATGGGATACGACCCAGAAGAGCGGAAACTTCGGAACCAGCTTGGGTGAATCGGAAAATGTTGTCAATGAAGAGAAGCACATCCTGGCCTTCTTCGTCCCTGAAGAACTCGGCTACCGTCGTTTAGGCTATTAGCTTTATCTAGTAGTCAATAGGTAAGGAAAAACTTACTAGACCAGTAAGAGCAACACGTGCACGGGCTCCTGGAGGCTCGTTCATCTGACCGAAAACCAAGGCGACCTTAGACTCGCCATCCAACTGAATGACGGATGTCTCTTGCATTTCGTGGTACAAATCGTTACCCTCGCGAGTTCGCTCTCCGACACCAGTGAAGACAGAGAAACCACCATGAGCCTTGGCAATGTTGTTCTGAGACGGATGTTAGCATCGCTCTGTAGCCAACATGCATGCCAATCTTACGATCAATTCCTGAATGAATACAGTCTTTCCGACTCCGGCTCCTCCGAATAGACCAATTTTACCTCCACGGGCGTATGGGGCGAGGAGATCGACGACCTTGATACCTGTGACAAGAACTTCGGCGGATGTGGACTGTTCTGTGAACTCTGGTGGGTCGGCATGGATTGGTCGGAATTTGTCGGATTTGATTGGTCCACGCTCGTCAATCGGGTCACCAGTTACGTTCATGATACGACCAAGAGTTCCTGGACCGACTGGAATCATGATAGGAGCTCCAGTGTCGGTGGCGATGGCACCTCGAACGAGACCCTCGGTACCGTCCATGGCAATGCATCTCACTACGTTCTCACCCAGATGTTGGGCAACCTCGAGCACAAGTTTCTGTTATTTGTGTTAGCTCGTTTGGTCGAAAAATTCTCTGATACTCGATTACCTGGTTGTTATTGGTCGTCGTCAAGGCGTTGAGAATGGATGGAAGAGCGTCCGTGTCAAATTTTACTGCCATCGCCGTCAGTCCCACTATCAACCTGAAGCCGAAGCTTTCAACGCCATTGAATGCTAGCAAATCTGTGTATCCATACCGTCAACAACGGCACCAATGACTTGATGAATCTTGCCATCCTTGGCGGAGTCTGTCGATGCGAATCGTGCGCTGAGGGCTGGGAGGAAGTTTTGCCTGATGGCAGCGCGAGGGCGGATAGCAGGCCTTGCGGCCGCTCTCAAGGAGCGCGAGATCCCGCTAAGTTTAATAATTAGTATTGATGATTCTCAAGTTTTTGCGTCGAGCGATTGCGATGCCATTGAAGGCTGCCGGCGGGGTCGGCGGGTATCAATGGCATCGGTCATCATCTGAGTAGAGCTGTAGCAGCTTACCTCTTAAGCATTGTGAGAGGAGAGATGGTGGTGGGTATGGGAGAAGTTGATTGTGAGTGAGCAACAGTGGTGGTTGAGGACGGAGCTCCACGAAGCTGGAACCGTGATTTTCCGATGATTCAGCGAAATTTTGCTTCGCCTCCAGAACAGCGCAGTTTAATATCAAATTAAAGATTGTCGGGAGGTCTACGATTTATCGAGATTTAAATGAGCACCGATGATGAACGATAACAGAAGTTCTGCTTTGTCACGTGACTTTTTGATAGGGTTCCAACTTGTGGTAGCCCGGACTTTACGTCCAAGAATTATACGGAGGAGGTTGAGAATTTCTACATATCCGTCTAAAGTCCAATGGTGTATAATTCCTAGAAATATTAAGAATAAAGCTCGCTAGGAGTTTTCCTACTTTCAACTAGAATTGTAGTCCTTATTCTTATTTAAAAGGTTGTTAGTTCCTATTGAAGTCTCTGTAAAGATCTCGTCCCTCGGATATCAAATACTCTATGGACTTCTCTCTACATGTTGGAATCAATGAAGAGCTACAGAGCTTTTTTCGATGCGACAGCCCCGCGCCAGGCTTTCAAGGAGCACCAGAACAACATCCAGAGCCCGTCCACTAAGTCGAGTAAATCACATTTCACTCGACATTTTTCCCAATCTTTAACCCTGGAGTGAAAAATGGGACACAAAAAGATATATCCTAAATCAAGCTCGATACCGATAAACACCCGCGATTCATCGAAAACAGGTTGCTACCAAGTTATCATTATCGATCTGTGATCTGGGTAGTAGATATATAGCGTTCAATGGTTTGTGGGACATTAGAGACCTACTGTGCGATCGGCCTGTTGGAGGGAATGTTGAAGTAGTCAAACAAGTACATTCGAAGAAATATCACACATGCTATCATGATGTATTCGCTCTTAGCTTACAAAGACATTGGGTATTTCCACAATCGGCACTAATTCGTTGGGCAGTCATTATTTCGTGATGTGAGGCATCCGCTCTTCCAGAGTGAGACTGTCGACTCGAGTCCCTTTCTCCGCTCCCAGTCATCGAAGCTACATCTCCAAATAGAGACAGTCGGTGTAAGATCTATATAGATAATCTTCCGGCGATCTCTTCTGGGATATTTGCCGCAAGATTATCGATATCGTTCCCAGATGTGATATGATGAACAATTTGATATATTTTTCGAAGAACCACCATACCTCTAATGTCGTATGGCAAGGTCACTGACCAGCACCCATGACTATTGCCTTCTGACGGTATTGCTGAAAGTTATGCACATCCTTGTGGTCAGAGTTTTGACTCTCATCCACCACGTTCTCTTTCTTTCTCTTCTTTCGTTCCCATGCCTCCTCCTCTTCAGCAATCAGGCCATGAAACGTGCCCTGTTGTCCTCTCGCCAGATAGATAGGACTTATCTTCCTCTGAGCCACAGCTTCCGTCACGAGGATGTGTTTGGTCTGACTCCCAGGCGACTCGAACATAGCTTCGCCAAGCAATCGCTCTAGAACTGTTTTCAGTCCCCGCGCCCCTGTACCCATCCCCGTCGCGGATCTAGCAATTTCTCGCATTGCTGCACTTGTGAATCGCAGTTCGATGCCCGACAGCAGAAAGAGTTGTTCATATTGTCTGATAAGTGCATTTCTCGGTTCTGTAAGAACTCGCACAAGGGCCTCTTCGTCAAGCGACGAGAGGGCACATGCTATAGGTATTCTTCCAACTAGCTCGGGTATGATTCCATACTTTTGTAAATCAGCAGGTTCCACGAGGTCCAAAGTGTTATAATCGAGGACTGCAGATTTGTCGGGTGTGGCTGGTGTAAAGAATGGGAGATGTTTCCGGAAAAGGGCATCGTCGCCTTTCAACGATGTATCGTGTGAAGATGACTCTGAACCGGACACACGGATCGGAGCACCAAATCCTATGCTCCCTTTGGATATCCGATCAAGGATGGTCTTGTGCAGGCCAATGAAAGCACCTGTACATATAAAAAGAATGTTGTCTGTTCTGACGTTGAAGACTTCACTCTTCCCACTTCCCGGCTGTTGTTGATTACCACCATTCGCACTGTTTGGTGGCCAACTAGTAGAGCCCATGCCACCGGGTTGCCGAGTCGGAGCAGATCGTTCAGGTTTTGCTTGAACCTGTATAGTCGTGCCTTCAATAATCTTGAGAAGAGCTTGCTGAACACCTTCGCCACTCACGTCCTTCCCGTGGGACACTTTCGCAGTCGCAATCTTATCGATCTCGTCCAAGCATATGATTCCATGCTCGGCACGAGCAACGTCATAATTTGCGGTAGCTAAAAGTCTTGAGACAACGACTTCGACATCTTCGCCAATATAACCAGCTTGAGTCAGTGGAGTGCAGTCTGACATAGAGAACGGAACTTCAAGCACACGGGCCAGGGTCTTTGCCATTAAAGTTTTGCCGACTCCTGAAGGACCAAGCAGTAGAACATTGGATTTCTCGATCGTGAGAGGGGTATTGTCCTGGAGTGGCGGAGGAGACGGCGACGGCTTTGAGGCTAGATTAGGAGTATGAGTATACGAAACCGTCTGTTCCTGGCCAGGATATTCGTCTGCTTCAAGCGTAAGTACGCTATTGTCTGCAGTGGAAACAAAATCACCTTCTACAGGATGCCTGGTCGACATGCCACGCAGTTCCTGCTGAGCTTTGGACTCGAGCTCCTCATCCTGCCGCTGTAACTCCTGTATTCTCTGGTAGTGGTTGTACACTGCTGTGCTCAAGACCTTCTTGGCTCGTTCCTGGCCCACGACGAATTGATCCAGGTGGTCCTTGAGCATCTTGGGAGTTATACGAGGTGCGCCGATGTTGCTAGAGGCGCCAAGAGGGCCTCCAGTCGGCTCACTTGGGTCGTAAAACCCGATGAAGGGCTGATTCCCAAAATCTGATCGATTGAATTGGCTGGAGCTGCATCTGGAAGCGGATGTCGACAGATGGGAACGGGATATGGCATATATGGCCAGGTAGGACCAGCGCAGACGTGGTGGTATTGTGGCGGCTGTTGGCCGATTTGGAGCTTGCATGTTGGCATGGAAGGATTGCTGTGGCCGGCTGGCCGTCGGATTAGTCTTGTATACAGATGCTTGAGACCCCGAGTAGCACAATCTTACAGAGATACAGTGAAGCAGCTATCCAGAGATGTCTAGAGAATATAGCTCCGAGTAGCTCCCTCGATGCGCTTATCCGGGAATTTGGAAGTGGAGCACTGTCGAGGCTGGTGTCACGCCAGGACAGCGACCGGTCAACGGGTATGGGGTAGGAGTATGAAGAATGTGGTCGTCTCCGGTGCCAGGTGTGCATTCATGTCCTGCCTGTATCCGCGTTGGCTGGGGAGAGCGAGTCTGCTCCGCGTACGAGTCGATGCGGGGACCGGGGTGTTGATACGGGAGGACTAGCTCATGTGAAGCTTTATGTTTGGAGTACCTGTGCGAAGGATACTCGGTAGCAATAATAAAACAACAGTTGCCAGGCTGAGTGTCGAGTATGTGCAGTGCCTGTTGGAGCCGAGTTGAGTAGTGACCCAGCTTCAGCCTGCGGTGATTGGGCTGCTATCGGAGGAGAATGGTGGCAGGGGCAGGGGCAGGGGCCTTCCGAGGCTAGCTAGTAGCTCGATTTATGACATAGGTTGAATGGTGGAAGGCAGGGGTATGGGCATGTTGATTGATTCTGTTGATCCCCAGAGACAGAAGGTGGGGATTCTCGAATTGGACAAAGCAAACTTATCGGCTGGACATATCCATTCCTATTCTCTCCCGCTCTCCCGACCTCTATCTCTCTCTTCATCACCTTCACAAACTTCCCAAGAGATATCTTCTCCCTCTTCTCTCGCAGCTATCCCCATCTGATCAGGCTGCTCAACCACACTACAAACAAGGCCATCAGCAATCATGCAGGTCGCAATGGCTTCGACATCGGGGACTGTGGGCGACGGAAAGAGTAACATACCAAACGATGGCACAGGTAAGATTGGCAACATCAATTGCCGTTCAGTTGCGGCCCAACAATTGTTGAACATCTATGCAGGCGTGGTAACTCTCGATCCATGGCTAGAGCCTTTCAAAGATTCGCTGCGATCAAGATACGCAAAAGCTCAGTCGTGGATAAAGACGATCAATGATACTGAGGGCGGACTGGAGAAGTTCAGCAGAGTCAGATACTCCTCGTCAACGCACATTTACTGTGGTCTGACTTGGTCATATAGGGATACGAGAAGTTCGGTTTCAATGTCCTGCCAAACAACGATATCGTGTACCGAGAATGGGCGCCGAGTGCCATGAGGGCGTATCTTATCGGTGACTTCAGTAAGCAAACCTTTATTTCAAACGGTATGGGACTAACAATACACAGATGGCTGGAATCGCGACTCACATGAAATGAAAAAGGATGAGTTTGGCACCTTTGAAATCACACTTCCTGCTGTCAATGGACAACCTGCCATACCACATGACTCGAAGATCAAGGTAGGTGCAGCCTGCTCTGGGTCAATAACCAACCAAGCTGACAAGTCCAGATCTCCTTGGTAATTCCCAATGACGGCCACCGAGCTGAGCGCATACCCGCATGGATTACTCGAGTCACGCAAGACCTGAACGTCTCGCCCGTATACGATGCAAGATTCTGGAACCCACCTGCGAACGAGAAGTACACCTTCAAAAATAAGCCTCCACCACAACCAAAGAGCGTGCGAATATACGAGGCACATGTCGGTATATCCTCATGGGAAGGAAAGGTTGCGACCTACAAGGAGTTCACTCGAAATGTCCTTCCGAGGATCAAGAACGATGGATACAATGTCATCCAGCTCATGGCGATTATGGAGCATGCATATTACGCCAGTTTTGGCTACCAGATCAACAGCTTCTTCGCTGCGAGCAGTCGTTATGGCCTACCAGATGACTTGAAAGAACTGGTGGATACAGCCCACGGCATGGGAATCACCGTCTTATTAGACGTTGTTCACAGTCACGCGAGCAAAAACGTCCTCGATGGATTAAACAATTTCGACGGGAGCGACCACCAATATTTCCACGAGGGGGCAAAAGGGCGACACGAGTTGTGGGACAGCCGTCTTTTCAACTATGGAAACCACGAAGTGCTTCGCTTCCTACTTAGCAACCTCCGCTTCTGGATGGAGGAGTACCAATTTGATGGTTTCCGCTTCGACGGCGTCACAAGCATGATGTACACCCATCACGGCATTGGAACTGGATTTTCTGGAGGCTACCATGAGTATTTCGGCTCCAATGTCGATGAAGAGGCTGTCGCATACATGATGATCGCCAACGAACTCCTTCACACTCTCTACCCACGTGTAATCACCGTGGCCGAAGACGTCTCCGGTATGCCGGCTTTGTGCGTTGAACTCTCAATGGGCGGCATAGGATTCGACTACCGACTAGCCATGGCCATTCCAGATCTTTACATCAAGTGGCTAAAAGAGAAGGAAGACATAGATTGGGATATGGGCGCCCTATGCTTCACTCTTACCAACCGTAGACATGGCGAGAAGACAATCGCCTACGCCGAATCCCACGATCAAGCTCTTGTCGGCGATAAGTCGTTAATGATGTGGCTGTGCGATGCAGAACTCTACACAAACATGTCCATCCTCTCTGTTGAAACACCAGTCATCACCCGCGGTCTCTCCCTGCATAAGATGATACGTCTGGTTACCCACGGTCTTGGCGGTGAGGGCTACCTCAACTTCGAAGGCAACGAGTTCGGTCATCCAGAATGGCTCGATTTCCCACGAGAAGGAAATGGCAACTCTTTCCATTACGCCAGACGGCAGTTCAACCTTGCAGATGACCAACTTCTTCGCTATAGGTTTCTGAACGATTTCGATTCAAAGATGCAATGGACGGAAGAGAAATACGGCTGGCTTCATAGCCCACAGGCGTATGTCTCCCTCAAAAACGAAATCGACAAGGTGATCGTCTTTGAGCGTGCTGGTCTGTTGTGGATTTTCAACTTCCACCCGAACCAATCCTACACAGATTACAGGGTCGGTGTTGAGGAAGCGGGAACATACAGGGTGGTCATCAATACGGACTCGAAGGCATTTGGCGGTCATGGAAACATCAAGGATGAGACCAGGTTCTTCACGACAGACTTCGCGTGGAATGGGAGAAAGAACTTTGTGCAGGTTTATATACCAAGTCGGACGGCTATGGTATGTGTCCTTGAGTGATGATAACATTTGATTGGCATGATTGCTGACGATATCAACAGGTTCTGGCGCTTGAGAACACTCTTTGAGTGCGATCCGATCGAAGCTAGCATCAGTAATTGGTGGGTGCTCATGGTGGCAGGGGGGAGATAGCAGAACATGTGTATTATATATGGCTGCATAAACAGGCACGATTGACGACTACGGCGGACGACTTAGACGAGGTAGTTTGTGTTTGTGTTTTCCTGATCTCAGCGACGAAGCGCCAAAAAGGTATCATGATTTTTTCTTCTTTCTTTCTCTTCCAACTACAAGCAAACAACTCACATAATGTTGTTGGAAGCCTGCAGTGTTTTCAAAAGTGAAACCAATTCGTCGCTTTCAAAATGATGCAAAAACATCACATCATTGTCCAAAAAGTCCCTGACAAACAACCATTTCATAACCTTTATCGTCGACCAACCTCTCATTTTCCATGTTGCCTTCTCTGCTGCGCGAGAAAATGTGAATTCGATTCACTTTTAATATTCGAGTTGTGGGACGTTGATAATGACATTCGTGTACTACTATATCTTGATAGAACTATATCTTGATAGAATAGAACCTAGTGTCTATCCCTCCCACCACAGGGGAATTTGATAATTTCGTTAATGAATAACCAATTCCCCTTTCTCTTTTGTACACTATAATCTACCCAGCGTGCTCTCGACCTTTTCGTCTAGAATGATATCGGTGTAGGCTTGGGAGAATGTCTTTGCTACTTGTGTATCTTTTGATCGGTTAATTGATCAATCAACTCCTTATAATCCCTATAGTCATGCATGCTTCTCAAAAAAAGACGACATTTTACAAATATACTACTCTCCAAAAGAAAAGGCCTAACGGTACGAATCCGCGGTGTGCAGTGGTAAATAATCGCAAAACTGCCCATGACGGAAGTAATAAGATGAAGTCTATGTTTCACTGGCAAGTATTCCTGATAACAGTAGTCAGGAATATATTGTTATCAAAAGGAACCGGTGTTGGACTTGAGTGTCACAGATTTGCTCTTAGTGTGATGGCGGTATAGATAGCAATATGTATACTGTCATATCCACAAATATCTTACCTTTTCTAGGACTTGCTGGAAATGAAGGCTGGAAAACGCTGTTTTGGCGGATAGTATCGTACGTCGAGGTTGCAATCTGGGTGAAGAATAGGTAAAGAATCGGAAAACTTGGGTTGTTTCTATGGAGATGATGTGCTAGTATCTAACATTGTGAAGCTCGTTGTATCCTATTTATGGAGCTTACAATGTCAGGGTGGTCAACGTGGTAGCGCGATTAGTATCTTCAGTATTAAAGACCTCGGAAATCTAGTAGAAGATAGAAACGTTACCTTTTCCCCTATTAAAGTCTACGATAATCTCTGCTCGAGTGATTCTTTTGCAGAGTCTGGAAGCTATACGACGGCATGGACTAGAAGGACGTGGAAAAGTATAATGACGAATGGAGTAAAAAGCTTCCTTCTGCAAGGCTTTGCTGAACGTTCGCGCAAGTCTCTTGCATGCTAGAAACAGTGGATGATATGGATCAGGCTCCCGTATTTTTAGATAACGATATTCATCCCGCTGTCCCGGTTCCGGATTGTAGCTGGGTTGTACAATACATGATTTCTTGCGGCAAAGATTCTTCTCATAAGAGTCCTCCTTGTTGAAATAATGGAACAAATGGACTATGCGCTCGTAGCCTTCTAAGGTTTCAATTTCGATCTTCGAGGAGCAATTCTCTTTCTATCCGCAACAAGAGCTCGTCAGGAAGATCCATCAACGAGGGTCGTGGAACTCTGGAATGCTCATCAGCACGATTCAATATTCTGTCTATGATTTAATAATGCTTTCACGGAACTTGAAATCGTATCAACACTCACTGCTTTGGAAGCTTGCGAGCCCGCTTGGGTTCCGGCTCAGCTGCTTCCTCAAGTGCCCGTTTGCCTTGGAGACCGGCAATTCTTGCTGACCGTCGTGTTGAAACATCAGCGCCTCCGTACGAATTATTTGACATTATGAATGCAATCTCTCATAATTGTGCACGCTTTTATTGTTGCATGCCAAACAAGAGAAGGTAGCTAGTCAACTAAATCGAGGTTCCAGTTCTGGTGAAGCCGGTCCCGTGACCTCAATTTTGTGGTTGTGGAGGAGTGAACAGTCTGAAGTAATCCAATACTTGTACTATCCTGGAGTTTGAAGTCCCTTCCGCTACCTTCACATCTGGTAGGAACTCAGAGATCAACTGGTAGTCTTCCAAGTCAGCGTTGATATTAACAAATTTCCGGCTCTTTGATTCGGAAACACGGCCAAAAAATTTAACAGTCTTCTCGACATGGGCTCCGAAATGGCACATCAGAAAGGGAAAGCGTCAAACAGTATGGCATTATAGTACAAAAGAAGGAGCCAGTAGGAAGTAATCTCATCTCAAAGAGCCAGAGTCCAATACCAAGCGACCCACCTGCAAATCAGTAGCTTGCACAAAAGCCAGCAGCAGCATACTTTTACCCTATCCATTCCGTGCAAATCCGTAATATAAGGAGAATAAAACTAGTCTATTCAGCAGAACGAGAAGATTGTTGTACAAATCGTACAAAATCTTTTACCTCCATCTACCGCAGAACAAGTATAGGGTTGTGCTTGAGAAAGTTTTGCGATCGAAAGGTTTCTAGTTCTTCAACCCAAGCTTGTTCAGGATGCCTCCCGATCGGCCACCAATGACCGTCTTCTCCTCCGCGAAAACCTTCAACAAGCTCTGCCACACTTGTCCGGGTTCTTGCGAGGCATCGATTGGCTTCCAAATTCCGGTCTTCTGGTAGTATGAAACAACTGGACTGGTCTGCTCGTGGTAAGTGCCTAATCGCTTCTTGAGCGTTACCTCGTTATCATCGGATCGCTGGATCAATGGCTCGCCGGTAACATCATCCCTCATGTCCGACTTTGGGGGGTTGAAGATTTTGTGGTAGGAGCGGCCGGAAGCGGGGTGGACCAGACGACCTGTTATCCGGGCTACGAGGAGAGAGTCGTCGATTTGGAGTTCCACGGCGTGTTTGATGGGTTTCGAGGTTGCTTCGAGCATTTCGTCGAGTTTCGCGGCTTGGCCGACAGTTCGTGGGAAGCCGTCCAGGATGAATCTTTTGCCTGTCAGATGTTTGATCGTGTAGTTGAATATGTCCAGACTCACCCGTTCTTGCACTCAGCATTTGTCTCCAATTGGTTCTTGATCATATTGATCATGATGTCGTCGCTGACGAGTCCACCGGCATCCATAATCTTCTTTGCTTCACGTCCCAGAGGTGTCTTCTTGGAAACCTGTTCTCGCAACATGTCGCCAGTGGCCTACATTGCATTAGCCCTCTAGGTATCTGTCGCACCGTACTTCAAAGCCTACCAAGTGGCACACGCAGTACTTGTCCTTGATACGTGGAGCCTGTGTTCCCTTTCCTGCCCATTGTTAGCATCGCTCTACAGCAACCAAAATGGTGTAAACCGAAATCGCGTACCGGCACCAGGTGGTCCCATGATGATCATTCTCATCCCAACTTCGCTGCCTGAAGTCCGGCTAGTTCCTGTGATTTTGGACTCGAGTTGTTCTATCCTGTTTTCCAGGCGGGACACCAACTGCTTGAGCTCGTCGACGGAAGCCATTGTGTATGAATGAAGAGTCGAGCTGCGACGCGAGAGTATCGGGAATGCGGTTTGAGGGTTGGAGAATCGAGCGCAGCTCTTCTTGATCGGGTCGAAAGGCGGCGAGGTGGTTGGGGATCTGTTGACCGTGTAGATACTTCAACCCAACGAAGTTGGCGAGTTGGACTCGTTCAACCGAGCTTGCAAGTCCGTGCGGGTAGATTTGGCAGGCTCCGCTAAGCCGGATGTCGATTTTACTATCACGAGCAATTCTCACGACTCGGATGCACAAAGAAATTGAAGACGGATGCAATCATGGATACTTAGATTTTGGTACCCTGCTAGATCCTCTATAACAAGTCTATTTTTTTCGGAGCCCAGAATCAAAGCCGAAAGCCTCGTCCGGACCTCCGGCGCTTTCTTGCCTTGTAAAAAGGATTTCGTCGCCCCAGGCATCCGTCACCGTAGAGCCGCAGCCCAGTCACGCCGTGTCTCGCTCACCAAGTCCAAGACTGGCTTCAAAACGACCGTCTCTTCCCTCATCTCCTGGCGAGGAAAGTTCATGGGCATGCGAGAACGCCCGTAGGCAGTCATGTGAACAGCATAGGACTCGGACATCATCAATCTCACGGACGCGACACTTCAGCTTTTAGATCCTGATTGAAGTCCTGGAAGGTCCTCTTCCCCAGCACTGGATCAGGTGTGCTGCTTGCCCCTCTCTCCATCAACGCCGCCGCAGCTGCGTTGTTCTTCTTCACGTCTGCATAGCATGACGCGTGATAGTACTTATTGCCAACCTTCAAAGCATCTTTCCACACAGGCTGCTCCGTCTCCTTGTGCCATTCTACGTCAAATTTCTCCTGGCATATTGAGCAAGGTTGATTGGCTTTCGTCACGTCTGTTGGGACGGGTACAAAATGTTCTTTGGGTGCCTTCTTGGACGATCCCTTTCCTCCTGATGCTTCGGCAACCACTCCCAAATAGCCATCCAATTCTTCTCGAAAGTTGACCCAGTCCTACAGTATGTCAGCCACTGGAGAACATCGGGAACGATGGGATCAACTTACGCGTTCATCAATGTACCAGCTACGGTTGACAGCACTCTTCATACTGTCAGTCACACGTGAATTGACCTTGAAATGCCAATCCAAGTGCACGCTCTTCGCCTTCTTCCCAGCTTCCGTGGCTGGAAATCGCATCCCACATTGCCGGCACTGGTCTGACTTGTCTTCAAACCACTTCTGAATAAGGTACGGACGACGCCTGCAGTTGAGTCAGTATTACATGAATAAGCGATACGGCCTCAGTGACCTACATCTTTAGAGAAGAGGCAGAATCAAGCCGGACATCGTTGCCAGCAGGGGTCACGTTCTGATATGGATTCCGAGGCTGTGATTGAGGTGGAGGGTACGATGGCGGTGCAGCCGGTGGTGCGACAGGTGTTGCTCCTAAAAGTCCTGCAGCTCGCAAAGTGTCTAACAATGAAGGCTGCGCTGGAGTTGCAGCTTGCATTTGTGGTGTGGTATTGGCGGACGGCGGTTGAACAGGCTGAAGTAAAGACATTATTTGGGCCATGTTTGGTGGTAGTGACGCCGCAGGCGCTGGAGTCGCATGGGCATATTGTGGAGTAGACACAGCAGGAGGCGGCACATACCCTTGCTGCTGGTATGACTGCGGTGGTGTAGGTTGTGGCGTCGATCCTGCGAGAATGCTTTGGATTAGAGCCGGGTTAAATTGAGGCAACTGTTGAGGAGGTGCAGCGGGAGGCAAAGGTGGAAGTTCTCTTGCAAGATTTGCGACCACCAATTCCGTGCTCTGTATTTGTGAGAGGACCAATGAACCTCCGTCAACCACAGCCTTCAAATTTTGAAGATTTCCTAGCAACTTAATCTTGTCTTGATCATGTGGGTAGCGAGCCAAATGCGCCCTTGCCCGGTCGATGAGTCCTTGTACATCAGCCCGTAATTTGTCCAACCTCGCCTGATGGGACATGATTTGGGGCGCGGGCGACACCGGATAACCATAAGGCAATGCTGGAGTGTTTTGTGGTGGTGGTAGATAACCCGCCGGCGCCTGTCCATAACGATTTGGCGGCATGGGAGAGGGGGCTGTCTGTACTGCTGGAAGAGGATACTGTGGGGCTGACTGTTGTTGAAAGCCTTTCATTATGGCCGCAATATCTTGCGAGTTGGGATTCGAGTTCTGTCCCACAATTTGAGGTGGCTGGTATGGATATGCTCCGTTTGGAGTTGGCGTGCGGCCTTGTTGTAGGTGAGGCGGGTACCGCGAAGGCATCTGACGCTGCATCTTTTGCAGCCGGACTTGCTCCTCCTCTTGTCTATGCTTCTCTGCCACACTTCGGTAGCGGCTCAGGGAAGTGTCGATGCGCTGGGTTACTTCCGTGGGGAAAACTGGGCGAGGGTCTCGTGATTCCGGTACTGGCTGTTTCCAACTGCGGAACAATTCGTCCATGGCTCTGCGGGTCTTCTCGTCCACCACGGTGAACGCGTCGAAAAAGGTGCTGTATAAATTGTGACTAAGATAAACGGTATATGGAGTGCCAACATGCTTGACCAGGGAGTCGAGAAGATAAAGGGCTGGTAACTTGAATTCTGGTCGAGTCTGTTGGATTATTTAGCATGAGACCTGTCAAATCAATGGATCCTGCTCTTCATCCCCCACCCAGACTTACATTTTTGATGTGAGTTTCAAGTTCTCGACAGAGGGCCTGGGCATGTTCCGTGCTCTCCTTTGCAATCACAGTCAAATTGTCTATCGCATACTGATCGTTCTTCTGAAGATCCTCTAATGCTTCTCTGAAAGCAATTGCAACTTCGGGGTCTTCTTCCTTGGAGTAAGACATGTTGGGCAACGGTGAAGATGGTCAAGTTCAAGAACAGGACAAAGAAGAGTTGATTGAGGATCTGAAGTGGCGAGTTTAATGGTGGTCGGGAAAGTGACCTGGAAGAGAAATGGAAAAGTGAAGAAGCTGCAGTGAGCAGTTTTGTCAAGTCTCCCTCTTTCGACACTGGAACGTAAAGAGATGTTCTGTTTCTAGCTATATGACGGGACACGCGCTGAATCACTGCGATGCCTCACGATGTCCGAAGAGCACCGGAGCGAAAGCCTCCACGCTATCCAATACCGCTGTATATCCAGAAAGTGTCCCTCCCAGCTGCCGTTGGGCTAATCTTTACCTGATTGTATATGGAGTGTGGTCGAATGCGGTATCAAACGAGGCGCTGTCGCAGGTAGTAGATCCGGTCGAGATTGGTTGAGGCTGGTTGTCGATGGTAGAGTAGAAGGGTGGTGTCAGTACGGGAATGGAAAAGGATTCAGCTTCGGTGTGGGTTTATACGGAGAACTGGATGACTGTGACTGTGGTGTTCTCGGCAGACGAGATGTTCCAAGTGCAAGAGATCTTCACCCTGGAAAGCTCGGAGGTCGGGGGCTAGTCAAAGCGACAAGGGCCTGGGGCTCCGGCTCTACCTACTGTGATACAGTTCAAGTTACCTACTTCAGTTACTACATCATTCTTCACTCCACCTCCATACCTCGTTCAAAACACAACACTTGTCCACAGTACAAACCCAGAAGCAGCAATACCGACACAATGAAGTTCTCTCAGACGATACTGCTTCCCTTTGTTCTCCTCGCCGGATCCGCCGCAGCCGTGGCGCAACAGAAGAGCGTCATTGTCACTTTCCCCAAAGGCACTCCGGGCAATATCGTCACGCAAGCAAGAGATGCTGTTATCGCTGCCGGAGGAGTGATAACGCATGACTACAAGAAGGTCATTCAGTGAGTCTTCCCTACTATCACAACCCCCGGTTCAAACTATACCACTCTAACTAACACATACAACAAGGGGCTTTGCTGCCACTGCCTCCGCCAAAGCCTTCGATACCGTACACGAACTCGCCTCTGCGTATAACCCTACTATTGAGGAGGATCAAATTATCTCCGTCGCCCACGATTCGTAGACGGTGGTTTGCGAAACGAGGAATTATGATTGCTATTGACTGGAGTCTTGAAATGTGTGAATACAAGTATTGATTGGGATGGCTACGGATGCAGGAGTCCAGGCGTATTAAATTTTTGGACTTCGTTTTGGAATGGATTACCCTGGTTGGCAACGTCACCTTTTCTTTGATCTCATCAGTCGCACGCGTCACTAATCTTGAATAAATATCATGAGTCAGCAAAGTCCATCGTGATGCATGGAGGCCAGCGAGTAAATAAGCGGAGAGAAGAGTTTGGGTCGATGTGATTTGGGAGTGGAGAACAGAAAATGATGAAGGTGGTATGCCATAATGTTCCTAGTATGAGTAGTGCAAAGCCCTCTTTGCCAGGTTGTGAATATGGCTGTGAAAATTCGGCGACCAGGAACAGCGAGTATTAGACGAAGGTTGCAGTACTCGGTTTACTATCAGCATTACGTTCAAATACGTTACCCGGGCTTTGATGACATGATGCATAGGGAGGGTGTGTAGTGAACCGTGATTGGAAATAGATCTACCCTGTTTATCAAGCTGGCTAGCTGGGAGATGATATCAACAACGACTCCAATAAGATGAAGAGATATATCACAAATTACGGCGCCAGGATTAAAGAAGAGCTTGGAGCGAGCGAGCATTAATAGAAGACCCTGATTCATCACTCATATATATCAACAGGGCTCAATACATGAGTATGAAAAGGCGCTATGGTATGGTCCCATAGTCTGGTCAAATTCATACCGGTTGTTTGGAGGACATTAAAAGCCTTGGGGTTCAATTCCCCAAGCCACACACCGATGGCCGAAGAACAACCCCACCGGGGGGTTTTCGTACCCACACACCCAGCTGGTTGTGTGGGGAGCTTTTTGTTCTTTCTTTGGAGGTGAATTCATGTAGGAAGAGATGTTGATGGTGGCGGTGGTGATGGTGATGTTTGTAGTATTGGTGTGTTACGTGATGGTGGTGAGTTTTTAGCGCACATGTCTTTATCTATGCTAGGAATTTTTATAGCGCGTTCGCTCTTAGAACCACAAGGAAAAGACTGGCTGATTATGGTCACTTATAGACTGCGTATAGGTTCCTGTACATATCATTTTTGGAGTTGTCATCGTGGTTGTAACTTGGTTCGGAAGTTCTGAACATAATGCAAACTTGAAGCTGAATCTTGTGATGCCGAGCCCGCTCGAGCGCCACACAATGGTAAGCAAAACAAGGTCTCGGTCATGGTTTTCTTCCACAAAGTCCACCCTGTAGCGATTCATCCGAATTCTGTCAAAACTGGAGTCCTTCCAGAATCATCATGCAACCCCCAGGATTCTCTTACAACGACCGCGCAAATCTACACTTGCACGTTTATCCTCCGAGCACGCCAAACGCGCAGGACATTCCTCAATTCCTTTCTCAACCATCTCAGACAATCTTCAATGGTGGCGGGATTCGCGTTAGCTGTACAACTTGATATAGATGTCGCACCTTCACATTTTCTCGATTGACACGAGTCAAGCATCGAAATTCGTACGAGAGCTTACCACCATCTTGATTGTGGCCTGTTGCTTACTTCAGCTTGCCGGTGACCTTCCAGAGTGGCGAGAAAACTTCGCTTCCATTACCGCAGATCAAAAGCTCGAGGAAGAAGTATTCTGTCTTTCGAAATCTTCTCGAGGGCGCAAATACCAACCCCACACTAGACTTGTAACTAATTTCGATAAATACAAGCTCGTTCAGCAATATCCGAAGACGGGCACGGGCACCATGGCGTATGTTGTACTACAAGGCCTCCGGGATAAAAGATTATCAACCATACACATCAACAGTAATCAATCGAGAACTACCTAGCCAACGAAGTCCAACCCCGACCCTACCAAGGACTCCCACCCCCCTCCTCCTTCAAAAACGCCTCCGTCTCAGACAACAACTTCTTCTCAGCCCTGAAAAGTACATCAACGGCCGCTCTAGACTTCTCCATCCGAACACCGCCCTCACACTCCACCAACAACGCTTTCGCCTTCCTAACAACCCTCTTCGCCTTCTCGATTCCACCCCTTCCATCCAGGAAATGACTCAAAGAAGCTTTATATAAATCACCCTTATACTCAAGCCAACATCCTTCCCTCATCGCCACCGCCAGCCCTTCTGGATGGGTGAAGGTGACCTCGCTTGTTGTAGGGGGTTGGGTCAGACGGGTGGGCGAATTAGCGCGGGGGAGGTATCTGAGCCATCCCGCCTCCAAATTCTTGACCAGAGGTTGTAATTCGTCCCACGCCTTGAAAATAAGGTTACGGTCGTGTTGGGTGTGCCACTCCAACTCCTCCTCCAGCCCTCGCCCCTCCACATCACATAACATTCTGGAGACGATCTGTGATGGCCTCAGACCTAATGCGTGGTCGTGGATAAACCCATCCAATGAAGGGAGATATGCTTCCATCTCTCTTCTCACCCTTTGGCGTCGCGATAACCAGAATAAATCGTCAAAGCTCTCATTCACCTCGTCGAGCTTGCTTTTCATCTCGGCGAGAATCTGGGGATTCGTTGTCCAAGACGTGTTCGCCGTAAAGTTTCTCAATTCAGATAGGTGGAGGGAGAATTCGCCGGCGGCTTGGCCTTGAGTGGGCATTGGGTTATTATGGTTGGAACCCATGGTTTGGTTGATGCCCGTCGAACCGATTTTACCGAACGTAAGGAAATGCTTCTCGGCGTCAAAGACTTCTGCGGCTGTTGATTTGGCTTGTGGTTGGGTTTGGACTTGGGCTGCTGGGTTGCGAAGGGTCAATTGAGCTAAATTGGCTTTTGGGGGGCTAGATTTCTGGTCGGAGGAATTAGGTCATATCAAAGGGAATGTGGTTGTGTTTTGATACGATGAGCTGGCTTGAGATGGGTTGTATTGAATTTAGATGACTTGATGCTGAGTACTGTGCGTGATACTTGAGTCGATTTATATCAGGACCACTAATAATGTTGAAGAACTGGTAAATTCCTGCCATGGGTTCTGACTCTCGTTCCGCATGCGGACCTCAAGCTCTTTGGTCTTAAGTCGCAAGCAGACTCTTGTGGAAAACACAGAGATATTGGGTCTAGTATGCTCGCGGTTCCTCGAGAAATTGTAAGAAAAGAGCTCATGCTGTAAGTCCGTCCAATACTCGATGGGTACATCGCTGAGACTCTCAAGTCCTAGCGCTCTGAGAATCTCCCTCCATTCTATTCCATTGATTGTTCAGACCAGACTTTTACTTGCTAATTCCTCAGCACCCAGCCACTTGAAACACAATGAACGCCCGCAACTTCCAGTTTTCTCTCCAGATGGACTCTTGAAGAACAGATCCGTTGATAGACGCATCTGCACAAACATAACAATTTTCCGCTCGAGTTCTGATTATTGATGAGACAAAGGAGGAGCATTGTTTGGACGCCCCCAAGGCCAATCAACCGGGTTGAAGCAAATATACGACTTCATCTCGTCGTTCTCATCGCTGTCGAGTCCAAACTTGTACCCCTTGAACACGCGTTTCTGCCAGCGATCAAACCAAAAGTACCTGTCTCCTGTGCATGTGTCGTCGTTGAATCCGATGCAAGCCACTTTTGAGTCTGGAGACTTGCCGTCATCCATTGAAGTTTTCCCTTTCTGTTTGAAGGAGGAGACCTGGCCCCAGACACCGCTCTCCTGGGGAATATTGACGCAGGTGTTTTGCTCGGTGCATTTACTGAAGACTTTGCCTTTGAAATTGAAGTCTGCATAGGCATCGATGCATATTTGACCCGGCCTAAGGCAAAGAGGATTATCTTGACCTCTAAACAACAGTGGGAAAGTTTCCTTGGGGCATTCCTTTCGGCTGGCGTCTTTTTTGTCCTGAACTGGCACAGCCATGACAGGAATGAGCAGAATAAGAAGAGCTGATGTAATGTGTTGGGTATGCATGGTGCCTCGTTTTTTTATGATAATGTGGTCTTTTTGGTGTAGAACGTGCCGACTGGAGTAAGGCTGGGTGAAGTTGATGAAGTCTGGGGCTGTTAACCTCTTTCGGAGGAAGCTAATGAATATTATATACACTCCCAAGCATTGTGAAATTCTGGACGACTGATTATGGAATGAGCAAGACAGTAGGACTCATTCTGAAAACTCCCAGCTTATTCTGGAATGGAGCAGGATTGAGGGGCTATCTGATTTCAGCCGAGTCACAATCGTAAGAATGGAAGCATGGCCAATTATTGCAGAACTACGGAACTGCGTTAACGTTGCATGTACTGTGGCCGAGCAAAGAATGTAGGCGTTGATCCTGAAAGTGCAATGGTTCTTCACCTTGGATAGCAGCGCCAATATGGTACACAACTCTGGGGAAACTCAAACGCCATAATTTTATTAGCCATCAATCCCGGTTTGAGAATACTCTGGATATCAGAAGAAAGATTTCTATGTTAGGGCCGTGGAATGATGAACCAGCTGTAGAAGAAGAGACAAGATGATGATCCAGTGGAGAAGATAGAGGAAATAATCAACTTAAGTCGTAGACGTGTTGTATGCGGATGGTGGAGTCCATTGTGATGGACGTTGTGAGTGAAAATTGAGGGCCAGGAATTTTTGAGGGGAGAGATGCCAGTGCCCAGTGGTAGCAGCGAATTGGGTCACGTGCAGCTAGACCGCAATAGTTCGAATGCGTACAGGCACTGCCTGGTGCCAGTCAAACAATCATCTCCCTCCAGACCAACCTCTAAACTCTTCCAGTCGTTGTAGACCCCCTTCATATCACCTCAAAGACCATCCCCCAAGCGTCATTATGTTCATTGCACGATCAGAATATGGTATCCGTCATTCCAGTCTTTGAACATATAAACACAAGCTAACCATGCCATTTAGATCGCGGTATTAAGTAAGATGAGCTCTTTGAATTGTTCCGACCTCAGCCCTTACACCTTATAGCACCTTCTCGCCAGAAGGCCGTCTCTTTCAAGTCGAATACTCCCTCGAAGCCATCAAGCTAGGGTCAACAGCAATAGGCGTGCGAACCTCCCACCAGCTCATGGAAGCCCTCATACTAAGTGAGCCCAGGTCTCAACATCCGAAGGTGTCATCCTCGGTGTCGAAAAGCGCGTAACCTCTACGCTCCTCGAAACATCGTCCGTCGAAAAGATCGTGGAAATAGACCGCCACATTGGCTGTGCCATGTCCGGTCTTCAAGCTGATGCCCGAAGCATGGTCGAACACGCACGAGTTGAATCTCAATCACACGCATTCCACTACAATGAGCCGCTGAGGGTAGAGAGTTGTACACAGGCTATTTGCGATCTTGCGCTGAGGTTCGGAGAGGGTGCTGAAGGCGAAGAGAGCATTATGTCCAGACCCTTCGGTGTGGCTCTGTTGATCGCAGGATTCGATGAAGATGGTCCCAGTCTGTGCGTATACATGTCCGCATGATGACGATGGAGGAAGAAGAAGAAGCTAACACAGGACAAACAGCTACCACGCTGAGCCCTCAGGAACGTTCTACCGCTACGACGCGAAAGCTATCGGTTCTGGGTCTGAAGGCGCACAAGCCGAACTCCAAAACGAGTTCCACAAGTCCCTTACCCTCGATGAAGCCGAGCTGATGGTTCTTAAGACGCTGAAGCAGGTCATGGAGGAGAAGCTTGATTCAAAGAACGTGCAGCTAGCGAGCGTCACCAAAGAGAAGGGCTTCAGGATTTACACGGATGAGGAGATGGAGGCGGTCGTTGCCAAGCTACCGAAGAACTGAAGATCTCAAAATTGGGAGTGCAAAGGGAGCATGGAGTTCTGGCGAATTTGTAGCATACAGGTAAAGTGGAGCTCGTTGGGATATACGATTCATCATCTCAAGCGAGCATAGTCCAATACAATGCTCACGCCCAAAAGACCCATCCATGCTAAGGAGCCAATGCATGCTTCAACATTCACGGTGACACTTGAATGTGAGTCAGTCCATGACGGTGGGCTTTGAAAGCGGTGTAAAAGATTGTATGTCATCACAACAAGCCAGTTATACGAAGCAGAGCAGAATCACTCTACGAAGGGGAAGCGGAGCGTCTGTCACTACCTAACAAGCAGGCAGGGTGCTACAAATCTTCCTGTCTAGTATCTACTAGCAGAGGTGGAGACTCTTCCGCACGCTGAATAATTTTACGTTCGTCCACTCTGTTCTTCCCGGTAGATCAAGTGTATCAGATGGGTACCCAGATGCTGACTAGATTCAAACCTCGCTTAAGTACTCTTCCATAACTCCAACGAACATGCGTTGAATCTCTTTATGACTGGTGGCCTGAACTATTATACACCATCGCTATTTTCTTTGCTTTGCTTGCAGCTATACTAACTCTTTCTCTTTACTAAGATAAGCCTCTACCCCAGTGGCCGATGTCCGTGAGTATCAATTCGTTGTTGTCCATGTACATTGTCATCTTGAAAGGTGCTGTGTTGCTGGCTGTGACCATCTTGGTGCTTCAAAGCTGTTGCGGGCAAGCAAATTTCGGTAAGTGATCATGTCTCCGATTCAATACACCACCTTCCAGGCTGGCCAGGTTCTTTTTGCATGGTGATATAACCTCTTCCTTAGCGGCGATTCATGCGACAGAATGGTGGGCAGGGAACTGAAAACTATGCTCGAGGCAAGCTATTCAACACCACCACGCGCATCGAGATCAGGTGGGGATGGCTTGCTTTACCGGCCGTGTTGGCGCTTCTTACGATCATCGTCCTCTGTACCACTATGTACGCGTCGCTTTCCAATAACAGAGTGCTGTTGCAAAGTCATCTAGTCTTACTGTTTTTTTTTTCATGATTTGGCTGAGCAGGAGGATATGAGGTTGGATCTAGATTCCAGCTCTGAGATGGAACAGATAGCGAGGACGGTGGAGGTTTGATGATTGGAAGACAGCACAGGCGTTTATCGGCTTGTTGCTCTGAAGAATGTTCGCCAACAGTCGAGAAGATGCGAGAGGGTGTAAGCTTGTTAATGATTTTTAAAGTTGGCGAAGGCTTGAAGTATCCTGCACCTTAGGACCAGTTGGTGGTTTCTGCAGAGACATCGCTTTTGTACCGGTGTGAGGTAACTTAGCTTCTCTCTAAAGCGGAATCTAGGTTATTCGAGTAACTACTAGCTCTCTATAGGTTTAGATCTTGCCTATAGAAGCTAGGCTCCGCTTTAGTACGAGGCTAAGTTACCCTACACCGGTGCAAAAGCGATATCTTTGTGTGATGTTTGACAGAGGGGTTCGACCATGGGATAAGTACTGTGTAATGATTGCGTGGGTCTGGATTTCACAGCACGTCCATACCATCCATCGTCATCGATCGGCCCTAATTATCCCGCAGCCAATTGGCAAATCTAATTGCCCTTCAAGTTTTCCATTCGGTAGAGTGGTGGGTGAAGTCTTGAGTGAAGGCTTGGACACTGCCCCGGATAGATTTTGATCGGGTCAAGGCGACTTCTCTAAACGTATTATTAGATATACAATTGACAGTCCAAGTCAGTCGTTGGTCGGGTTGGTCATGTGCGGTCATGGCGGCGGATCGAGAGAGCCCTGCAGGTGTTACCGGTAGAACAGGTCATAGCTGAGGTACCTCCAAGACATGACCAAGGCTTTTATCTCTGCCACTTTCTTTCCCTCCACAGAGACCACAACTTCTCCCTCCGTACCCTGCTGGACATATCCGACTGTCAGACTCTATCTCACTTTCCCATCCTCCCTCGGCTTTACACTGGCGTTCCCAGCTTTTGCCCGCACCACCGATACTGATTGCAATGGTTCAATAACATTTGTAGAAACCCACCGACGTCTGAGACGAAGACCTGCTACAGAATCGTATCATCCTGGAGTTGAATAACGACTGCTAAGAGCGAGGTAAGAATCTCGCTGGTTGCACGGATTCCATTGTACGTGATCGACGTGATCGTTGTACTCTGCAAAAAAAACAAGCTATCACAAGCTATTTCCAAGCGCGACAAGACTTTGTCAATCTGCACGCTTGCAGATCCAAGCAAAACTTGTAGAAGATGCCTACATTAGCTGTTGTCGGTTTCAACATAGTATGTGCTACTCTTGGCGGCTTCATTGCCGTTTACGGACTGGTATCCTATCTACTCAAGGAAAAGTACTACATGTCTGAGGCTTGTAAGCACCCTGGCTCCACCTGTCAATCCATCTCTGACACTCAGTTCTAGTAATCGCCTTGGTCGCTGGAGTCATCTTTTCACCACCTGCTGCGAACCTCATCAGACCTCTCGAGTACGCGCTTGGCGATGAAGAAACCGTCCAATACATAACCCTATACTTTGTGCGATTGGTCCTGGGCGTCCAACTGGTCATAGCTGGCGTGCAGTTACCAAGTCGATACCTTCGCACAGAATGGAAGAGTCTCTCGCTCCTTTTGGGGCCAGGCATGGTGGGCATGTGGATCTGCACAAGTCTGTTGGTTTGGGCATTCGTTCCGCATATTACGTTCGTGTATGCCCTGGCTGTGGGAGCTTGCGTAACTCCCACTGATCCTATTCTTTCCAACACAATCGTAAAAGGCAGATTCGCGGATAAGAACATTCCGAAAGAGCTGCAGAAGATTATCATTGCAGAGTCTGGGACGAACGATGGGCTTGGATATCCCTTCCTCTTTCTGCCCATGTATCTGATCAGGTACACTTTGCAAGGAAGTCATTCTCCCGGTACCGCCATAGGACTGTGGTTCTATGAGACTTGGGTATACCAGATTGTGCTAGGCGTGGCTTATGGCGCTGTCGTGGGATGGCTGGCAAAAGAAACCTTACATTGGGCTGAAGGCAAAGGTTACGTTGATCGGGAGAGCTTCTTGGTCTTTGCCGTGGCACTGGCAGTAAGTCTTGCAAACATGTCATGTAGAATTACTCTGACATGTGCAATAGCTTTTTATCATAGGCACGGCTGGCATGATAGGCAGTGATGATGTTCTTGCTTGCTTTATCGCTGGCAACACGTTTACCTGGGAGTACGTTTGCATGCCTTTCAATTTTACTCTAACAATACTAAATTTGCTCCCAGCGATTGGTTCCGACAAGAGACACTCGACGACTCCCTTCAACCCACCATCGACATGCTTTTAAATGTTGCTGTCTTCATCTGGTTTGGTGCTGTCTGCCCATGGAACTCATTTGCCCATAACAACGTGATCCCAATATGGCGTCTGGTCCTACTTGGAATTACCGTGCTCCTTTTCCGACGCATTCCTGTCGTCATGGCCATGCACAAGCATATCCATCAGATTGAAGAACTCAAACAAGCCTGGTTCGTTGGCTTCTTCGGTCCTATCGGTGTCTCTGCCATCTTCTACCTCTACGTTAGCTTGGAGTACCTTCGAGACAGCGTAACAGATCATGGCCATGAACGCGAAGATGCTGTCAAGTTAGGGGAGATCATGAATGTTGTAATTTGGTTCCTGGTCGTCTGCTCCATCGTAAGTCCTTTGCACGATTCACTGAACTACTCATGCTAAACATCCTAGGTTGTGCATGGTCTCTCAATACCGCTCGGAACACTAGGTTTTCACATCCCCCGAACTTTATCGCAAGCCCTCTCTACCGAAAACAATTCAAACTCGACATTTCACGTCCAGAACCCTACACACACCTCTACCAGCCACCTTCGCTTCCGCCCCTCGAGCGAAGCGGGACAGAATGGAATACCCGTTCCAAATGGTGTTTACAGAATTGGACGCAGTCTGATACCGAGAAGTAAATCCGACGATGCATCAAGGACAGAAAGCCGGAACATAAGCAAGCAAGGGACATCCAGGACAGCTTCCCCAGCTGGCAAGAAGGACATGGAGATGGCTGCTGGTAACAGCTCGAATGAGCCGACGCCGGATGATGGGGACTTACCTCTGCCGCCGTTAGATGGGGCCGCGAAAACCACCGGCAGAGTAGCTGGGCCGGCGGGGAGGAGTATCAGGTTTCCCGATGAGACTCACAATAAGATCGGGTCTGCGGAGAGGTCAATTTGATGGATGGGAGAATTTGATGGGGAAACGGGTGCGCGTGTGCACAGGAGTAAGGGGTGGTCGTGCTGGTAAGTGGGCAGTGGCAGACTGTTCAAATTCTTGGGCGTCGTAGCAAGCTGCACAAAAGCTTTGCACTGCGCGTTACTTGATCACGAAATCTCCAGTCTATGGATGCTTATCAACTTGTATCTGTGAGAGGGGAAAGTGGTGGAATTCCGGAAGGTCTGGAACATTGAGTTTGTCGATTTTGATGGTTGAATTTAGGTGTCGTAGATTTCAGTTCTTGGTTTTGCAGTTTTCTTGAGTAGCCGTATGGGAGCTCGGTAACATTGTTCTATTTCTTTCGTCGCGGTGTCTTGTGTCATTATTGATGGGTGAGAGATACAGAAACATTCGTCGCCGAGTTTTTAGTATTGGCACTGCTGAGTGATGATCAACAGAAACTCAGCCGTGCAGATAGACGAAGAAGAATGTTGTTGGTGGCATAGCCCACCTGCATCAATCCTGTCAGGCTGTAGTAGTCTGCGAAGGTGACGAATTAAAAACGGCAACTTTGGACAAGGGGCTTCTATTACACCCTGCAACCGCGAACCAACGTAAATGACCACCGCTTCTTTTCGTATGTTTAGCAGATCATGATTCTCCTCTTGTCCTTGCCCTTGATACCTCGATGGAAACACACCTCACCGTGAAATTATCATCCTTCAACATCCATTTACTAATTCAAAACGTCAATTCCCAACACACTACATAAGCGAAACAACGACGATGACAGAACTCCTCAAAGCATTCCTTCGTCCCTTGCGGAGTTCTCTGCTCCCAACAGCTCCTCCAAATGTAGCACAAACGACCCAAGAAAGGGAATTGGAACGGAACGTGGCGAGGATGAGGGGATTCACATACCTGCAAAGCATGGATGAAGTTTTGACTTGGGATGAGGGTGAAGAGGGGGAGATACAACGGGCTTCTTTACCGCTGATAAAGAAGCCGCCTCGGCCTTCTAAATCTCTCAAGGGGAAAGGGAAAGATGACAAGGCGAACACGATGATAATCCATGATTTCGGGAACGCTTATCATCCATACGAATCTTGCAACCAAATTGTAGAAGTGAATGATCCGCCTTTCTCTCTTGATACTGGACAACTTCGATACTGCGATTTGTTTGTTTATTTTGCGCATTATCTTGTTTCGTGTCCGGCGCCGGGGTGGGTGGATTGGTGTCATGGTAATGGTGTGAGGTGTTTGGGTACGTTTATTGTTGAGCCTCAAATGGGGAAGGAGGAGATGAGGGGGATTTTTAAGAGGGATGTACAGGGTCGGTTTGTCGTTGCGGGGGTTTTGGGGAGGATGGCGAGGTGGGTTGGGTTTGAGGGGTGGATTGTTAATATTGAGGGCACCTTTGGGGAGGAGGATTGGGATGTTGGACTTATGGTTGGGTTTTTGGAGGAGTTGAGAATGTATGGAGACGTGGTGTGGTACGTGAGAATTCTCATACACTTTACTATAGGTAATGCCTCATTCGTCGGTTTCATTCTAATAGAGAGCCAAAGGTACGACGCCCTAACAACCACCAACAAAATATCACACCAAAACGCCCTCACGACACTCAACCTACCTTTCGTCCTCGCCTCCACCCATTTCCTGACAAATTATACATGGAACCCATCCCTCATCTCCTCCTCCCTCTCTCTCGCCTCAAAGCATAACATTTGCCCCAAAAACATATATTTCGGAATAGACATCTGGGCCCAAAATCGGCCCCATTCCTTCCTACACCCCCGTCTCACATGGCCCCTCTTCAACGGCGGCGGCACAAACACTGGATTCGCTGTGGGAAAGTGTGCGGAGATGGGTGTAAGTGCTGGACTATTTGCGCCGGGGTGGTGTTGGGAACACTTTTCTTCTACGAGTGACAGGAGAAAAATTGAGGATAGTCTGTGGAGGGGGATAGAATTAGATGGGAGTGTGAAGTGTGAGTGTAAAGCTGGGTTTTGGGGTGGGGATATACACCGCACGAAGGAGTATTTGGGAAACGGGATTGCTAGGTGGGCGGAGGAGAATGTGGTTGGAGGTAAGCTTGGTTTCTGGACAGAGTTTGAGAGGGCTTTTGGATTTGTTGTTGATGAGAGTGATGGGAAGAAGATGGTTTCGCAATTAGGGGCGCAAGGAATTATGCCTTTGCGAGCTGAGGATGGGGACAGAGATAGAGATATCTGGTGGACGGTTGATGATGAGAGGCCTGGGATCCTGAGTATCGTAGCTGCGAAATCTTCGGACGGGGTGGAGAGTCGACGACATCTGAAGTTGTATAAACTTGGAGTCCGAGTCGAGGAAAACACGAGACTGGTGGTTCGGTATTCGCGACCTCCACCCTCTTTTGCGCAATCCATGTCCTTCCGCCTCAAAATCCACAGCTCCTCGGGCGAAACAGAAGAATCAATCCCGTTAACAGAAGTCGGAATAGACGGTGTTGGTCTAAGCCATACGCTTTCAACCGTGGAGGGTCATGATGCTACCATCATGGAGCTCGGAATTATCTTTATCGGCAATGTGGTTGCCGAGCAAGAGTTATTGCGACTCACCTCCCTTTCCATCGGTTCTCCCTCCTCCTTCCCATCCACCTCGCCAATCCAGGTAACCAATATTCAAATCACACCTCACGGAAGAGCTCAGTGTGAACATGGGCGCCTCACCTGGCACCTCTCCAATCTGCCCGAGAGGCCGAGTGAAATCGACTATTGGAGTAGAATCACAGGTTCAGTAGCTTACTTCAAAATCAGAATCGATGGAGCGATGATTGGGAGAGCTTATGGATTGGAATTTGTGCTTCCAGATGCTTTTGTTGAGAAATGGAAGGGCGAGGGCATTGTTGTGGAGTTGTGTGGGGTATTATTTGGTGGTGCGAAGCTGGAGATGGTGAAGGTGGCTTTGAGTAAGGGCGTAGGAGGGATTAAGGATAAAGTTCAGTTGGTATAACTGAGGTGGTGAGTTATCGCCTATAAGACGAAAGCAACGTTTGTGGTGGTAACAGCATGTCGGTCCTGCTCTTCAGGTTTCTCCGTCTTGCAACGGTGAATAGTTCAGTCTTTTATTATCAACTGATGTTCCTGAAGTTTTGGCAATTCGATTTATGGATATCGCAAGGAGTTTTATCGAGTCCTCATCCTATGTTTTGAAATGTGAGAACAGTGCCTTTCGTCTTCGAGAAAGTGAAGCGTGAATGACCCGGCGACATTGACAACTTGGAAGGGAGGTAACTATCAATTCTTGCCTCACCTTTTGCTTCTCATCATCACCAAGGTACCTGGTCCCCCTCCTTCAATACCCATCAAAGGCTCGTCCCCACGAAGCATGCCCGTTGAGCCAGATCCGTCTACGGTATACACAAGTCGGTGGTTGGACGATCAAAGCATATCCACCAACATGTCCTTTCGCGGAAAAGGGTACGTGCTGGGTCAAGAGAAAGAGAAAAGAAAGGATTCAGTTGTTCTTCCTTCATGGATCGAGTCGACGTTCCCATGGAGAGTGCCCGGTCCTGAAAGTTCAGGTGAAGGCCAACGGATGGTAAGTCTCAGGCCCCTCCGAAACACGCACATGCCCCGAATTTTAGCGTGCCCAGCCCCAGCCTTCACGAGGCATGCCCTGCACAGCTACTCCGGCTCGACTCCCAACCTTACACCTCCAAGTTTCCCTCTTGCTTCTCTGGTACAACACGACTGCCATCAACACTCTTCCCCCATCTCTTGACGCTTTGGCTTGATCTGTCCGCGGGTAACACCCGGATATCATCATGTCTGACCTCCAAGAACTCTTCGCGCGCCTTCAGCATCAATCCAAGTCTGATAGCTCCCCATCACAGCAGTCTCCATCTAGCCACAACTACCAACAGCCTTCTATATCTTCCCCATTGTTCTCACCCGCGCCATCTGGCCCTCAACCCCATCACCCATCTGCTGTTTTGGTCAGTACCCAATCCCTTCCGCTGCCTCCTCGTACGCTTGCGCGCAATCTCTAACGTCACCCCAGAGTCCGAACACCTCTGCCATGAACACCCCGCAACCAGAGTCTGGAAACCAGACGCGTGCTACCGATCTACTCAGCCTGCTGAAATTCAGGCCGGGTGCTCAAGCTGCGCCGTCTTCTGGTCCATCGCTTCAGCGTCGCGAATCGCAAAACAGCGCACCAACAAGCTTAGACGCCACTGTTGGAGCTGCGAACCGTGCAATGTCTGCGGCCGACCTCGTCGCTGGCTTTACACGCAAGTCTTCCGGCTTGGGAGCTGCTCACTCGCCGTCTGCTTTGGCCCCGGCCTCAAGTCGTCCAGAGACACGCGGCGAAGCCTCGAATTCTTCGGCCAACCCTCAAGACTTCCTTCTGAAACTTCTCAACCAGGGCGCGCCAAAGAACGAGAACATTTCCTTCAAACATGCAGATCAGCCAATCCAATCTGTTGAGCAGGCACCCGGCGCTTCAATGGAAGAATTGGGTCAAGACCTCCGGAACGCTTCACTTACTTCTCCGGGCCGTGGTCGACAAGAATCTCCCATGCATGTGTTCGGCGACGCTTCTGCACCTATCACCACGTTCGACGCACCAACCACCGTGCCAGCTCCGAAGCCCAAATTTACCTATGTAAACCCCTTCGAGCAACTCGCTGCCTCCTCCCCTCGCAATCGTACACCAAATAACGAGAACAAATCTGGCAGCGAGAAGCCGCAGAATGAAGTGTTGAAGCATGCGCGTGAAAACAGCACAGGCACCGGTCCAGCAGCCAAGTCTCGCAAAGTCTCCGCAGACCCTGTCACCTCGTCTCCTTCGACACATACGGAGACGGTTTCAGAAGCCGTTAGTGGACTTGGTGAAGTCACAGGCAAACAAGTAGAAGAGGCATTGGCTCAAATCGCATCTCAGGCAAACGGTAACAGTGAGCCTAAGATGTCCCAAGCAGAGCAATCCGTGCAAGAAGCCGCTGCCGAGATCAAGGAGGAACTCAAGGACGAAGCGACACGTCGCCAGATGGAAGCTGGTATGCCTGCACCAACGGCAAAAGCCTTCGAAGACACTATTGCAGCAGTAGCTGAGGCCGATGATGACTGGGAAGAAGCCGCTGAGAAGGATGTCCGTGTTTTTCAATTCCCGATGCAGCCATTTGTGTCTATTGAGATCAAGAAACTCGATGACCCACCGATGATAGTCCCAGCCGATGCCTTGTCTGACATAGCCAAGATGAAGAAGGATTTCGACCAGATCGACCGCAACTTGATAACCGCTTCTCAGCAATTCATGGTCTACCCACTGAAGAACGGCGGACTTCGCGTCATTCGACAAGAAGACGGCACCCACAAGCAGATTTTCTCTACCGTCAAGGAGCGAATCTTCAATGTTGCTCTCAGCGTTTCGAAGACAGTCGTGGCTGTTAAAGAGACGGAGACCATTCTCGCGACTGGCGTATACGGTACCATCTTTTGGGCACCACTCGCCAACTTCGCCCATGACGAATTGTTTGGCCAGACTGAACAGGAACGTGGTTTCCTCTTCCCGCCCGTTCCAACTCACGACGAAAACACCTCCGGAGGTCAATTGAAGACTAGGGTCAAGCCTAGTTCTCGTACTCCCGAGTTCTTCGCTTACGGTAGAGGCAAGTCTATTTACCTCATATCGCCCAGCATTGCGCGCAATTCTGCATACTGCGACCCAGAGACTAGACGTTGCGATAGTGAGAAATACCTGAACGAAAATCCTCTGAAGATCTCGACTGGAAAAGCTGGCAAGGACTTCATTTTCAGTGCTGATGACACTATCATTTTGTCGTTAGACAAGGTTGGACGACTGAAGTTCTGGGATATTCGCGACCTCATGAATCGAAGGGTGGAAGATGTCAAGACGCCACTAATGATATTGACCACCTGCCAGCCTACCGAAAAGTCCTGGCCAACCTCCGTCATGCTTCTTGACAAAGATAAGCCCATGAGCAAAGGAATTGCTCTTCGTTATGTCATTGTTGGCATGAAGCAAAACCACACTTTGCAGATCTGGGATCTGACTTTGGGCAAGCCAGTACAGGAGATCAATTTCCCGCATGATCAGGAATCTGACGGCATCTGCAGCCTTGCATATCATGCCAAGAGCGGAATCCTGGTTGTGGGACATCCAACTAGGAATTCTATCTACTTTATGAACATCTCGGCACCACAGTACAACTTGCCCGCAATGTCACAGGCCAAATTTATCAACATGCTTGCCACGAAAGATGCCAGTTTACCAAATCCACAGTCAACTATCATTTGCAGCGGAATTCGCGAGTTCAGTCTTCGCTCCACGACTCACCTGAGAAGTTTGGACATGCTTGCCGACCCTGGCGAGCAGTTTGGAGAGGACGCGCCTTTGTTCGTCCTTTACATCATGCACTCAAAGGGTATTTCCGAGATGCGCGTCACCCGACCATTGCTTGGTTGGTCTGAGTCTGGCAAGTATATCAATCAGGTCAAGGCGCAGGATGTCGGTGCCATTTCTGTTAGCCAGATCAAAGAACTTCCGGAGCCAGTTCCTGGCGAGGCTGCTTCTGTGGTCTCGGAGACTCCTCCAGTTTCATCGGCGGCGACACCCTCCAGAACTAGCGCAAAAGAGAGCGTCAAGAAGGTCGATAGTACTCCTGTCCGACCATCTAGGTCCCAGCCTGTCGAAGCACCCAAAGCTGAGCAGACAACTAATGGCGAGTCCAAGAAAAAGAAGAAGGAAAAGAAGCTGGTGGAGAGTGCTCCACAAGCTGCCTCAATAGCTCCATCACCTTTCATTCAGCCAATCGAGGTCCTCAGCCGTTCTTCCCAAGCAGAGTCAGCAGCTGCGCCTTCGCCTGCTCCAAAGGCTGTTTCGGTTGCTAGAACTTCTGAGTCTGGAGTTGCTCCTACTTGGGCGACTGCGTCGACAGTACAAGCCGCCAACACTACCACGTCCTCTGGATCCACCATCGACATGTCGGGAATTGAGACCATCATTAGGGGCGAGTTTGAGGGCCTTGCTCAGAATCTTTCCGAGGATAGGATTCGACAGGAAGCTGCTGCTGCCAATCGACAGGAAGGTGTGCTCAAAGTTGTGTCAAGAACTTTGCACGAGAACGTTGAGGACTCTCTAAGCAAGGTCGTTGCCGATGGATTGAACAAAATCATCCTCAGCCCAATGAAGGAGGTCATTGCCAACTCGGTGGATCGTAACCTCTCGACAGCCATAAACCAGACCCTTAAAGCAAGCGTTCCACGCGAACTTGAGAAAGCCCTGCCGGGCGCGATTAGCAAGGTTCTTCAGGACCAGAATGTCTTGCGAAGCGTTGCCGATGTTGTGACCAGGAACGTCATTACCCAAGTCGAGCAACAATTTTCAACTGCAATGCGGGACACAATTGGACCAAGTATGGCTAAGATAGCAACGGATGCCGCGAAGAAAATGTCCGCCGACGTTCAGGGTCGGTTAAACCAGCAGGTTCAGCAAGCCGCCCTCCAGCGCGAGGAGGATAATTCCAAGATCATGGAGTTGACGAAAGTCGTTGGTGGCCTTCAGCAGACGATCCAGCTTATGGCTGAGCAACAGGTCAGGTTCCAGCAGCAGACCACGTCTATCATTGGTCAATTGCGCTCCCGAGCTGAATCTGGCTCCACTGGTTCAGTTCCACAGACACCAGCTTCTCACCAACGTCGGAAGTCGCCAGAGGAGCTCGAGCGTGATGAGATCAGTGCCCTCGCTAAACATGATCTCATGAACGCCACAATCAGATGGATGCATTCACCACGAAAGATCGAACTGTTCGACGAAATCTTTGTACACATCAATCCGTCCTACTTGGAGGAGATGTCGGCATTGATCATTCTTTCCGTGTCGGCTGCAGTCACCGATTCTCTGGAAACGAACATCCTCCAGCGTCTTGCGTGGCTTGAAGTTGGTCTTCACATTATTGATCCTGCAGTAAGTTTGACTCTCTCTCAATGCAACACCAACAAGGCACTAACTGTTACACAGACTCCTGAGATCACAGACGTCTTCCCCAAAGTCCTTGAGGTCATGCAGACTCGTCTGCAACAGGCCTATATGACCATTGCGGAACGCAATCACGTTGATCCTATCCTCAGAAACGTAGCTGCGTTGAATGCTCGCGTCCAAGAGATGAAGAATGCCCTCATTGGTCGTTAGTGCGCCTCGTACCCGGACCTATGTGCAGCGATCTCTTGACCACCCGCAATCCAACTTGGTTCCGCCATCTAGTCGTCTTTACAGAGTCTGGATTTCCGGATAGGGGTTGAGCGATACCCACCCGCACAGCCTGTGCCGGGTTCTTTGCTCTTATTTTCCATAATATTTCGGGGGCGGTTTCTGGTTTGTTGCTATATTTAGGGTCAACATCAAACTAATACATGGCAAGCTACGAGGAGAAATGCATATGAAGAGTGCTGGCTGGTATGGATAATGAAGGAAGATGTTTGTCGTGGGTATTCGCTGTCAAGATTGGGACTGGTTTCATGACGCTGGAATATGCTCGTGGGCGATTAATCTTGGACTTGGCTGTGCCCATTTCTCATGCTTCACGAGAGACAGGCTCTTTCTATATTCTGAAGATAATGAGCTGGCCGGAGAAGACTGGCTATCTATGGGATGTGGGTCTTCTTAGAGACTTGATGGCAGGAAGCATGTGTGTAGACTAATAAAAGCTGGCGTTATTTGGTTGGAACTTGCTTGACCTATTATTTCGGCACTTGATTGTGAAACCATGTATGCGCTGCCCACGTTGGACATGCTCCTTTAAACCGGTGAAGATTCCGTTGGCGTGAAGAATTCTTCGATTTCGAGAAAAATTGCCACGATAGCATGAACACATTTCGTTGGCATCAAATCCCAGCGATTGCATTTAGCTGACCAGTCTTCGTGGCAGATATTCTTCTGATGTTGCCTGACACAGACTTTGTATATCCAGTTTTCAGTGAGGATCCGTGTGGATGCAAGGGTGCAGAAGGGTTGATCCTTCCTGAGACCGTGTTAGGATCAGGAGAGGCAATTTTGGAGACAGATAGCCGCGAACGCAGATTAAATCGTAGACGGTTGGAAGAAGCAGAAGATGGAGATGAAGAGAGTATATAACCGTTTGAGGAAATATGTGTAACAGAGGCACACTGGAACAATCAATTGAAGTCACATTAATTGGCCCGTCGTTTGAAAGGGGTATAGCGTTCGGGGCTAGTGAAGCATCGCAGTGGAAGTCCTCCCATCCAACTGAAGCTGCAAACAAATCTCCCATCCGCCGCCGTCTTTGGACAGCTTGCCCCGAGCTCCTGGATACTTCTCAACAGCCTTTCACACGTTGGAATATATCTTACCTGACGATCCGAGTTGCCGCCGCTCGAATATCACGATTGGTGCTGCTTTCCCTTCATCGCGGCGCGAACCGTTGTCCCTTTTGCCTCTGGCCATCAACCACCGTTGTGGTATAGGAAGCCATTCAGGAGCATAGGACAAATTCCTTTTGTCTGGTAAGCACTTCTCCTGTCGTACTGGTGATTACCAAATTATTCAAGTGCTAATGCCATCGTTTGTACAGCTGCAGTGTACTGTCTAGGTGTACACACATATACTCCACGTCCAGTCTTTCAACAGGACCCCATCAGTCTCGAGAAGACTCCGTCCATTTCCAGCCTGTAAGATCATTCTGTCCTTCTCACAACGACAATGTCCTACATGATGGATTTTCAATCGCATCTTCCTTGATTGGATGTCATTGTATGCACGTCTGTTTTCTTGCGGCCGTGTCTAACAACACCAATTCCTCAGCGTTCCACATAACCACAAGTCGACCGAGAATGAATCTTTTCATCTCAACTTAATCATCGACAACGTCTCGAGAGTCAAACAGTTTCCTCTCAATTCCAGTAGGTCTCACATTGTTCCTGCAAAAGCGCAACTTGGCTCATTCGTAAGCACTGCGCTCATCATGAAGCGAAGACGAGGACGCGCAAAATCTCTCCCCCTCAGCACGCGAAAAGGTCAAACCTCTTCTAGAAATATGGCAACTCGCCGCGCAGCCTCAAAAGCTGCCACGAATTCATCTGAGGGATCGACCACGAGCGTAGACAGTCGCCGCAGCTCTCTGGCCGATTCAACCCATGTCGTCGGCGGCGATGATATTGATTCAAGCCGTCCTGCAAAGAGAGCTCGTCGGACGAGTATAACGACTGAAAATCGTCCAGTGACGCGACGACACAAAACACTTTCGCAAGAACCAATCGGAAGCCCTGCAAAGTCCTTTCGCAATTCTTTAGCGCCTGAGCTGCCGATCATCGAGGAGCCTGAGAATGATGATGATCAAATCGAGCAGTCCGCTATGAATGGAGATGTAGATGCAGATCAAGATGGCTTCGCGAGCGAAGCAGGTGAAAAATTATCGCCTCTACCGAAACGCCGTGGGCGGAAACCAAAATCCAAAACGGTCACTGCCTCAATTTCCCGGCTGCAAGAACTAACAGCACCCTGGGATCATGAAAATGGGACTGATCATGAGGGTTCAAATGCTCCATCAAGGGCGACTTCGAGAGCCCCATCGAGGGCTCCAGATCGTGTTGCTAAACGAATGCCTGGAAGGCGTCGTGCGCCTCACGCAGATTCGAACATTGAAGCAGACTTGCGCCGACAATTGCAACTACGATTAGCATATCGTTCTGTCGCAAAAGCATTGAAGCCACTACTGGCCGAATTGAGTCAACGCGGTATCGATGCGCTTGAGGATGACGAAGAAGCTCATCAGCAAGGAGAGGAGTACACAGCGGTTATGGCAGAGCTGGATACGCGATTACAGAGTCGACTCGCAATCCTTGAAAATGAACGGCGGATAAAGACCGACTTCCGCGAAGAATGGCTCGAACTTCAGAAAGATGAGTTAGAACGCCGGTTCCACGACCGCGTCGAGGTTCTCAAAGACGACTATCACACCAAGGCTGAGAATTGCCTTCTTGAGCTCCATCGCGAGTTTGAGCGCGCAATCGATGACGACGCTACTGAAGACGAGGATGGCGTTGTCGGTCCTCAGTACGGAAAGACATCCAATGCGAATCCCACTGGTCGGTTGGATCACAGGTTCGATTCGCGAAGCAGATTTTTCTTGGTGACGGAAAAATTGGGAAAAGAACGCCAAAGGCAGATTGCCTTGCAGAACCTTCAGAGAGACTTTATCGTGGATGAAGATCATGATGAGAGTGCGGAAGAACTAGACGCACCTGGCGAGAAAGAATATCCTCCTGGGTTTGGACTTGCTCCTACTGGCAGAAGAGAATATGCGACAAGCGTACTCAATATGAAAGCTCTGGCACGTGCGACGGAGGCTGTGGAAAATGGTGAACAACCAGAAGAGCAGATTCATCCTGTTATTCCCAATGGGAAAGCCACTGGTCTCCAGGTTCTTGCAGACTTATTGACTTCGCAAGCCCCTCTTGTACTTCCTGCAAGAGAACTTCCGAGGATGCAAACTCCTCCGGTTGTGGTAAAGCAGGAGCCAGAGCCATCCGAGAACACAGGGACAGCGCCGAAGGGAGAAGGTGGTGATGTGATAGACCTCACAACACCACAACAAAAACGACGGGAGAGCGGTGGCGAAGATATCTTTTCAGCTTTGGAGCAGAATCTTAACCTTTACCCTTCTTCGCCCCAGAAGACGACCAAGTTGGAGAGTAAGTTTCTGACTGGACAAATTGGAATCTTCAAGGCTAACTTGAGCAGACAATCCCGGCTCACATACAGCTATGTCGCCAGTGAAGAAGAAGCACGAAAGTAAGCAGTCACAGCAGTCTTCGATTTCCTCTCCAAGGTCTCAAACGCAACCGGGATTCCAGATACCTGGGTTGCAAATACCGGGGTTGCAGCCAATAGAACAAGTGCAGCAGCCGAAACAGTCGGCAATTCGTACACAAGACACAGCATCATCAGAAGTACATTTCTGGGCTTCGGAGGCGTCAAAGACTTTACAAAATGGCAGTGGGCCCATATCTGGAGCAGATATGCACACAACACCCAAGCACAATGATCGTCAATTAGATGCGCGATCAGCTCAACCACCCGCTGCAGGGACGAATCGTCCCGAACCGAGACAGCCTCTCGCCTTTGTGGATACACGGTGTTCTCCTGCGCCGACAGCTACTGCGTCGAGATGGGATAGTCTTTACGAGCAGAATCGTCGAGGCACACGCAATGAGATTGGGACTGCGGGGCGTCATGACTTTCAGGCCAGAGCAACTCACGACCGACGCCTATCTGAGTCTGTACGTCCATCTGCATATCAACATAGTGATGCGAATCCAGCCAGTATCCCGCCCCATCGACGCAACATGTCGATACCTGCAAAAGTATCGAGCCCGGTTTCGTTTTTGAGAAGAAGTCAGAGTCCCAGAGTCACTGGTCCCGGGCCTCGAGGCTACATGAATCCTTTAATCACCGACTTAGTACCCGCACAACAAACTGATTCCCCGAGCTCGGACACGCAGAGTGCGGTGGATTTATCGCGGCAACGAGACCACCCTCCACCAGGAAGTTGGTATGGAGGACAGCATCGGGATTCTCACTCTTCGTCTCGCAACCATACTCCACCCCCACCGCCAGGCCACCACAGAACGCCTCCTGTGCCTTACCCACCCGCCTCCGGATCTTCCTCCGGACCTGTCTACCAACACCCGCCCCCATACACAACAGGTCCATCATTCCACGCTCCACAACCACAACCTCAACCTCAAGGACCCTATTCTGGGCCTTATCAAGGCCCTCCACCATCCGGTTCTCAGCATCAATACCAGCAGCCACCACCTTCCACTTTGGCCCCTGTCTACGACTACCGCCCACAAAACCCATATTTATCTTCCCAACCTCAGCCTCCATCTCAACAACCAGCACAGCAGCATCAGCAAATTTATGCAGGAGGAGCGCCACCTTATCAACCTCCCCCCGCTGCCTTGGGCTTCTTTGCAGGGCCATCGCATCCGATCGCAGGGCCACCCCCACCGGGTTCGGTGTTTCCTCCGCGCTTTAGTAGAGAATATCCGCCCCCGCCGCAGCAGCAGCAACCATCTTCAGCGGGTGGTGGACAACCGTTTTCTGCCGGATCTGGACAAAGACCATCTTCGCCGCGGAATGGGGGATTGCCGCCTCCTCCGGTAGAAGACGAGTCTGGACGCGGTGGACGGGATGGACAATGGGGTAAGAGGAGGTAGTGATGGTGATGGTAATGCGATTTTCTTGCACTGTACTGTAACTGCGTGTCATTTCCATGCATGTTTTTTTTGGGGGGCTCCACTATTCCATCTTTCTTCAATCGCTTCATCCCTTGTTGTCTGCTCACTCTGGTATTATACTGTTTTTGATTTTCCCCGCTGCCTCCTGCGAAAATCGCCGAGTGTGTTTTGAGTACTGTATTGAAGTTGAAGTATGAGTGAGTGAGTGAGTGAGTGTGGATTGTAGTATGAAATATATGTAATTCCCCATCGATTGCGGACTACATTATCTAATTAATGGAAGAAACCAGTGTTCGATAGGCTGTGGTTGAAGAGATGAGAGGGCAGTTGTTATTTAGACCTTTTTTCTTTTTCTTTTCTTTTTGAAAATACGATAGTAATTTTCTTCTTTGTTTTGTTTTGTCTGTCTTTGTTCTATTTTGCTTCATGGATTATACCGCGTCTCTCTTTCCTTAATATATCTAGTAAATTGGTACATCCTTCCCCCTTTATAGAAATCCGTAATTATAATTACGATTAGAACCGCATCTTAAAAAACTCACGAGAAGAAATAGATAACTAATATTTATTAGAAAGAGGACTTGAGTAGTTCGCTAATAATTACTTAGATATAAAGTCCCCGACCCCCTTCCCCTTCCCTCTACTCTTTTATCTCTATTTCTACTATTTCTAACGTATTTTTATTTTATGTACTCGACTCTTTTCTCGTCTTGTATATAGAAGAATATATATAGAGGATCTTAAACCTAGGACCTAGAATATTAAACCCAAAGTATAGAGTCTAGACCGACTATTTTTTATCTCGCGTACCTTTTTATATGGCGGACTAAGTACGAAAGCCATTTACGTTTATATTCTACTAGAATATCGAGATAGCGAGGGTTTTTTCAGTACCTCGATATCGATCTGGATTTACTATTATATTAATTAGAAGCGGCGGAATAAGTTGCCCAAGTGACCAAAAGCAAGAATAGGCGCACGTATACTTTTTTCCATGGGGGAAAAACAATAAATGGAATTCGTTATACATGATTAAGAAATTCTTGCCTCATTTCTTCTTCTTCTTCTGCAAATAACGTGTGGGTATCCCTTTTTCTTCCACTCTCGTTGTGACTTTCCAGTTGCCCAATTGCCCTTCTTTGCTTTGGGGTATGTGTAGAATGGGTCGTGGGCCATTCGGGTTGAGGAGGTGTGTGTTTTGGACTCGCTACCTTCACTTCCTTCACTTCCTTCTTGTTGGGGACTTTGCTTCGCTTCCTGTTGAGGCCTCCACTTCGCTACAGCCTTCCGCTAGCTGCGCTCCAATCTACCCACCCCCCCTCAACGACTTCAGCGTTTCCACACTCTTAGAACTTAACCTCTCCCTACTCGCACTAAGAATGAATTCAGGAATAGGCGGCGTCATAGGTCGACTCGGACTTGAATCCCTGCTCCTCTCCGTAGGCGTATTAAACACACTCCTCTCATTCAAACTGCTCCCCCCAATGAAAGGCGATCCATTATACGTTGAGGATAAAGACGTCATCGTTTCACTTCTGCTCTCGCATAACGATGTCAAAGTGCCACTTCGCGATCGATTGCGCGATTGAGGTTGGGAATGAGATTGCGGTTCTGGTGTCGTGTCCATGTCGGAGTTTGGATGGAAATTGAAGGTGGAGCCGTGTTCTGCTATTGAGGAGTAGGAAGGTCGAGGTTCGATGCTGCGGTTGCGAGGGCCGCGGAAGGTATCTGCGGGGCTGACGTTGCGGTCATCCCTGGAAGCGCGATATGTAGTCGCTGGGCTTGGGTTCCTGCTACCAGGGCGACTTATCCTGCCGCTCACGCGGCTGGCGGAGCGGAGTGGCGGTTGTGGCATTGTTTGACCGCCGTTGGTGTGGGCTACAACAACTGTGCCTGGTGTTGCGGCTGGAGGTGGCGTTGGACTGTCTGATCGAAAAAGAGGGTGAATATGTGATTCACTGATGTCTGGACTTCTAGCTCTTGGTGAGGCTGGTGGGATGAAAGTGCGTTTTGAGTAATTAGATTGGGCTGTAGCGGGACGCTCGTGACGGTGCGAGAGCCCTGTCGTTGGCCTCTCCACGATAGACGAGGCCGGTGAGTCTGACAGGTCCTGCGCCTCTTTGAATGGACCCTCCAGTGGTTTTCCCGGACTTGAAGGCCTGGATCCTGGAATGGTTTCGAGGGTCCTCCCTCTTGTTGGGATGGTTGGTGCTAGTGCTTCTCGTAAGGAAGTGTCAATATTTGATGTGTCCCAATTGTCGAAACTGTCATGTCCAAGACTAGTGGCAACAGAATGAGTGTCGTTAGAAAGTACGCTCGAATCCCTTGAGAAAGAGGAGCGGCGCGACGATGACAAAAGTCGGTTTTGAGATGTTCGTGTATGGAGAACATGATGGACAGAGTCTCTCCATAATGCTCGGCTGTCCTTCGAGCGACGCCTTTTGGCTTCGTCAGACGTGTCGAAATCCGGTGCTGGCTTTCCAGTCTCCGGCAGCGCATATGGTGGAGCAATCATTCTCAATTGCGTTGGCGGTGGCTGAGGAACTGGCGGAGTCTTCCTGGTCGTTGTTGGCTTTTCAGCGACGAAAGATACGCTGCGCTCTGCTACATTCCAATGAATGCTGATCAAGATGTAAAATACCAACTCGGCGACAGTTGCGACAGACCAGAGTGCGAGTTGCACGTCGACACTGACAGTCGATTTGAAATGCTCAGTGTCCACAACGGTCTTCTTCAGAACCAGAGAGACAATTGATAACGAAGATGCCATGACCACGAGGATAGCAGCGAGCCAGGGAAGAAGCCAGCGGTATGTCCATTGTTTCAGCACGAAAGCGCCCAGGACAGTGAGAGCTACGATGGAAACGAGAGTGAGGAGGCCCAAGATGATGGCAGCAACAGCGATTCCTTTCCAGAAGGACAGTTTGACATCTGCTGTCGCAACATCGACAACGAGTAGGAGTGTCGAGGCTGAAAGTAATACGAAGGTGACGAAGCTGGCTCCACAGATGATGGGCCGCGACGAAGAGGTGCGAAGGCCCATTGGGGCCATTGTAACGACGGAGGACCAAATGGTCGACGACGAGTTCCAGAGGGTTGTATGGAGAGACAAAGGAGTCGATTTGGTGGTGGCGGGCGTAGCCAGGTGAGACGGCTTCACCATACAGAACGAGTATATGAGATGGCAACGATGAGTGGAATTTGATCCTTCTGGGCTCCTTGCAGAAAATTATGGCCAACCAGCGGCGCAATCGATAGGGAGAGTGTCGGTCAAAGATGCTGTGACAGGCGAGTGAGCGGACAACGGCAGATTGCCGTCAAAGGTCTGGGTACCTGACAGCGGACGATGGAGAAGATGGGTGAGCGATCCAGCGTTGGGAGAAAGCGAGAAACGAGCGTGGTGGTTGGGCCAGAGTATTAATCACAATCAAGGAGAACAAAAAAAACCGCAAACGTCGTCTCCCATCGGTGAATGTCTTGAGCTCGATTCAGATGGTCGGCGGAATGTATGGTACAGCAGGACCTGAGTCGCGACTTAGGTCTAGTACCTGGCCAGGAATTGGCGGGTTTCAGAGGTACGAGTAGGTTGCAGCCAGAGAGGAATTCTGCTGTACATTTGCAATCCCGTCAGTTTGGCGAAGGGAATGTATCCAAAGTAGAATAGGTGGCAGAGCAGATCAAGTAAGGGAGGAGTAACACAACAGCGTGAGCGTGAACGAGGTCAGTGTACAAGGCTATCGATGGTGAGGGTGAGGGGCGTTGACATGAATTATAGACGGGAGAGAATGATGGAAGCACGATGAGATCCGGGATGGGAGAAAGGAAAAGCCAATGCCAGTAGAATGGACAGCAACAATGATAATGCAAGACGCGTCCAAAAGGCCATGGCAGTCTTTTCAGCCACCTGCATGTCTATACAACGGATCCCTGGCCCATATTACTATTAGTGGACTCCACTGCCAGCTATAAAACTCTAGCATTTACTGTGTACGGTACGGTACGGTACGGAGCAATCCTAGAATACTCGTACCTAGTGCTATCTCAATCGCGCGCGGGCTCTTCCGTTGCATGTACATGTCGCGTGGCGAATTTCAAGGGATAGTTCCACTTGGAAGTATTCCAGTCCCGCTGGAGAAGACTCTACACGACCGGGCGATTGAGAATGAGTCTCTCATACATAGGAACAGCCTGCCACAGTGCCAATAGGTTACAATACACTGCTGTCTGGGCGAACGACGTTGATGCTGCTGTACGACTAGTACTCCCTTAGTGTGAGAAGGCAGACGGAGCGGCAGCTTTCCGACTCGTACAGCGGGAATTCCCAGCTTGAGCAAGGTTCCTGGTGCAGGGAAATGAGTACTTAGTACCTACAGCCCGCAATCGGATGAAACATGTTTGTTTGCAATCTGCATGTTTGTTTGCATCAACCTCAGCCTGTTTCTTTCGAAGCCACCGCTCTTTGGACGACTAGAACTATTGTTACTATCGGATGTAGAGATGCACGCCGTGTTCCCTGATTCTAATGCTTCGCCATGTCGTGTCTTTGAGTAACGGTACAGCACAGCAGGAAATGACTAATTCTTCTGCTCGGGATCGCGTACCTCGCAAATTGGAATCAGCCTCGCCCTGGAATTGCGATTTCAGATGAAGCAGCGTTCAAGACATCGAATCATGGAAAGGTGGTCGCTTCTTAGACGACTTTCCCATCGTGACGCTGCTATTGGCTGCCTGTAGCATGGTAATACCGGTGCACAGATGATTCCTGTCAGATCCAGAAATCACCGGGATCCTTTTAATTGGCTCATGCCGACAGGAACGGCATCGTAATTATAGACACGCGACCATGCCTGGGTGTTCCCCGTCGATTATGCTGGTGTTACTTTCCGACTTCCCTGTTTGTATTCATGACGAAGGGGATCCTTGAATGAGAGCCTCGGGGAACAGCCTCTCGCTTCTTTTTTCCAGCCGGGTTATCGGATCGCTTGGTGCGACGGTGGAGCTGGTGCTGGTCTGTAGATGGCAGCTGTCAATGGCAGCTGTCACTGGCAGGATGTGTATCGATGGTGTTTTCTTTTGCGCCGTGACGCTCCCTTTCGCAATCATGGGGATGACGGCCAAGTAATCGTGACAGGTGAGTAGATTGAACATGAAGAGCGAGGAAAAGGGGTCAAAGCCACATCTACCACAATAAGCTTGCATAGTTCAAAACTTGGGAGCAGGATGCAAGGAAGATGTTCTGGATGCCGAGCACGCTTGTTGAATATGAGGACTGCCTGTGTGCCTCCCATGATGTCGTTGTGACGGCGAGCAGAGAATTGAGCGACGTCGCTAAGTACATCCGATGTTGGAAAGAACATCAGAAGAGACTGAACGTGAAAGGAAGACTACTACTGATATCGAAAGTCGTTCGAAAACATCGCGAATCGTGGGCGACATCGACCGCCATCTCGTCTCTAGAGCCTCTTTCCCAAGTCGGAGGCCTCATGGAGGTCAAAAACCGCAATCATTGAGCAGGCTGCTTTATTAATCAGTACAGAATGCTTATGTACACAGAGATTGTAATATCAAGTTTCGCGATGGCAGCATTGTACCGGACTTTGTGATCATTTGAGATTCAATCCATTCTACACGTCCCTCTACTAGTAAACTGCCTACGCATCGTCCCGCATGCCTCGTATCGTCCCTGCATTTTCCCTTCTCGCGTTCGGTTTCACAATCTCTTACTCTGGCAACTGTCATGAAGCTACCTAGGTTTCAAGCGACGCTCGTGTTTGACCAGAGGAAAGGTTGTTGGTCTTGTCTATCAAAGAGGGACGGCAGTTGAGTACTATCGTTGTGTCTGGCAAGGCTGAGGTGGGCTACGAGTCTCCGAGAACCTTGCGGTCAGATCGGCATGACGTTCCCACCGTTATTATTATTGCTGAAGCAATTGAATCCTCCGGGAGGCCTGGGTCGTCATCTGAACCAACCTGCAGTCCTCAAGCTGAGTTTGATCATAGTAATTTTCGGGCAATTCTAGACTGCCGTGCTGCCGGGGGAGAAATAGCTTCCCCTCGACGTGATCTAGACGTAGTTTCGTTCAGAAACGGCCAGCTTTATTCGAACCTCATGCATGCTTATCTCTCGTCGCCTCTTGCATCAATTGTTCTTCCAAGCCGGACAGCGAGTGGACAACCCTTCTAGACGTCTAAAATCAGGCCACAAAATAGTACCTCACCTTGCCATGATCAATAGCGGCCTTGCACTTGGCGGCTAGAAACCTATGCATCGGACCTGAGCGACCGGAGTGGTTCAGAAAGAACCAAGAAGCCGATCAAACGATCATTGAATCGTGGAATTGCTCTTGTCTCTGTATAGCTTTCCGGACCTTCCGTGGATCGCATAGGGCCTCTGTCGGATAGAGGGCACGCGGATTTCTGGCCGTTGAATGAGGTATTGGGTCTGGGCCGAGTGCCAGTGTTGGATTTAATGATATCAGAGTCCTCCCTTTAGATAGGGCTGTTTAGATATCGAAGGTAATCCTTGGCCGCGCCATCTTCAAAGGTACCACAGTAAATGTTACTGCGGTAGATGGACGAAGCATCGTACGACTAATAGTAAATATAACCATCATCTGCGGCAGGTCCAAGGGAAAAACATATAGTGACTTTTCGTTCCGAATGACTATGGTACATGATTAAGGTGTACAAGTACCGGTGGACGATGCTGCTGAGGTACCTAGGAGGGAAGATCCGATATTCGCTTCACGGCTTCACGGTCTTAACACTCCAGTTAACTCCTGCATTTGGCCGACCGAGGTGAGGGGACAAGACGTAGTGTCGTCGTCGCTATACCTGCTAGACTTCTGCGATAGGCATTTCAAGCCAGAGAACAGCCTCCCTGCACAAAACAAGATTCCTCTCCTGTCCGTGGCATCATGCTGTCGACCAAGCCAGTCCTCCTCGACTTTTGCCCAGAGATCCTGCACAACATCCTCGCCAACCTACAGCCAGTCGATGTCGGTTCGGTTTCGAGAACATGCCGAGGCTTGCATAGCTACATCAAAGGAAATCGATTGTTGTGGAAGGATCTATACATCCGGAACTTCGTAAGTTGAGCAACCGAATCAACCTTGCCGAGTGTGGATAAGGTACTGACACCGGACAGGACCGCCCACCTCAGAAAGAGCTCCAACCAGAACCACACTGGGAGCTAGATCTCAAGCGATATGTGAAATTCCAAAGGATCTTGGAAACAGACAACATTTCCGTCAAGGTTCGTGCAACGACCCGCTCAACGCCACGGTACTGGTGCTGACCCTGTCTCGCCTCCACAGAAATCAGCCGTCGTAGAAACATGCAACACTGCAATCCACCTCTTACATACTGCCTCATCTGATGGCGAATCTTCACTCAACATACCTTTCCTGAATCGATTCTTCGAAGATAGGCATAATGACAATGTCTTCCTCTTCAGCTCAAGTCTGTACGAGCATGCTGGCTCAGAAGATCACCAGCCAGCCTCAACGGAAGAAGAGCGACAAGCCACGGCAAAGCTACACAGCTATTTCGGAACCTCCCAAGAAGCCATAGGCCGAACACGTTCTTACGCTGCTCACCCCTACGCGCGATCAAAGGTGTACGATTTACGTGAATATACTACCGCCAACTACTGGGGGCCTTGGATGGATGATGGTAGCTTCCGCACCGACTGGCAGAAGGTCGAATCGCTCATGATAGTGCTGGGATTCAATTTACAGATGTTCGGCGAGCGATGTCCAATTCCTGCGAGCAAGAGTTTGATGATCTGGCATTCGCCCTTTGGAGGTGTCACACCAAACAGTTATACACCAATGCCCAGGTTCGCGGACACGATGGACAAGCATTTGAAAGCGGAATTGATCTTCTTGCATGGGACCAGCATAATTCAGGAGCCTGAACCACCCTTGGAAGCAATGGACCCATATGGTGTCACTGGAACTTGGAGACGCGTGAGTTTACCTGCTGCCTTGCGACAGTTCCTCTGCTGATTATCATCAACAACAGGTCGTTTGCTTTCTCGACTACAACGATCTCTACTCCTTCAATTTTGGCGGCTTCGAGCCCAACGCAGGCATACCTCGACCTCCCATAACCATGCAAGAGGCAATCCGCCTGATAACGATGAAACTGCGCGTTGACAGGATTGAAGCTCCAGGACCAATGGACGGAAAAGCTTTACCGGTCGTTCATTTCACAGGTACATCACGATCAATGCATCAAGCCCACGACCCCAATGCCAATTCGAGGTTATACGGTGAGCTCTATCCACCCTGTTAGGCACGACTTGATCTTCATGCTAATAATATGGGTAAAAGGGACCGTAAACCTCACACCAGAAGGTGAAGTTCGATGGACAACTACTTCCCTGTTCGGAGGCGAAGAACGCTGGAAAAGCGAATCAATACAAGTCGGTGGGTTGCGCTCGGCTCGCGGCACCATAGGGACATGGTTCGATAAGGATTATGATGACAATGGTCCTGTCGGCCCCACGGCATTCTGGAAGCTCAATGATCAAGTCAGTGATGAAAAGCGGACAGGTGTTGTCCTGCATGATGGATATGACGACGATGATGATGACGACGACGACGATGACCACGACGACGAAGACGACCACAACTGAGGTGCAGAGATGGAATTGAGGTTTTAGACGACCAGAGATATGATGAGGTATTGATCATTGGCTGGTGGCGTTCAAGCATCTTTGCTAGGCTAGGGTTTATGGGTCTCTGTGTCAGCGGAGCATGATATGTTGATCATAGGAGATGGTGTAGGAAGTATTAGAAGCAGGCTTACAGCACTAATGATCGATGGAACACAGAATCAATAAGAATCACTAAACAATCTCTGACTGTAGGTGAAGAACAGAAACATCGGTCTACAAACTCTATTCGAATCACTCAACCCCGACAACATAAGCATCTCTGTGTTTTCTTCTTTCCTAAGCTCATCCTTGTCCAGATTGTGGAGCTTTACCTTCTACCTTCTACATTCTTGCCACTTATCTTGACGTGGGTTTATAGAATAAGCTCAATACAATGTCTCATAGAATAATAACAGTCTTAGGTTTATCTTTCACTTGTTCCCTTACTTGCACAGTCGCATACATACTCCTAATTTCACTCCATCATCCCAACCACAATCCCACATTCCAGAACTCTGACTTTACTATGGGGGTTTCGTAGTCGTGTGTCGGTCTTGTTGAAATGGGCTTTGGAGAACATGGAGATTGATAGAGGTGGGTGGTTTCTGATTTGGTGCGGGGTTGGGGTGGAGGATATTGGATAGTGTCTTCTTTATTCGTGGTCTTTTTTCCTTATATTGAGGGATAGTTTTGTACCTTTGTTGTTGGGATTTCGGTAGTTTTTTGTTTTAGTAGTTTTTTTGGAGTACTGGGGTAGAGGGGGTTTTCTGTCCTCTTTCTTTCACTCCGGGCTTGGTCTTTATGTTTTGGCTTTGAGTCACTTTCAGTTGTTGATTGGATTGAATCGTCTGTGTTTGGCTTTTGCTTCATGGCGAGCGGGATTTTTGTTTCTAGTGTTTCGATGTCGATCTTATCTAGTCGATTTTTGATATTTTTCTCAATTTTCGGATGTTCCAAGCTTGGTACTGTTCTGAGGGATGGACTCTGATTTTGATTTTGAAATCGTCGTTTGTCATCGGGTTCCAAGATAATATTTCGTTGACGAGATGGCCGTTCTGACCACTTGTTATATTCCAGATCTCTTAAGTTGATCCTTGTATCTTTGACGTCGCTGGGTAGTCTCTGCTGGAAGATGCGGCTTCACCTGAGAATGTTAGCCCATATTACATTAGCAGATTGAGACAAATCTGTGGTGAAGAGTCTAATGATCGATATGTAAATCTCTCACAGCCTCGTATGCTTTGCCCTTCGGCTTTGTGGCATCTCTGCTCCATGTGAGTTTGTACAATCGGATGCCTGTTGTTTTGGCCTCAAAGCCTCTGTTCCCCCCGGCGCATTCATCAAGTTCTCCGGAAGTCTGTTTCCATTTCAAACTTATGTCTGTTGGGATACCACGAGCGATAGTACGATGTATCAAATCGAATCTTAGTATGCTCATTTGTGTCTAAATTTTATACAATTGACTGGCAAGAAAAAGAGCAGTTTTCAAGGTACAACGAAAGTCTAAGTCACACTCAGCGCGATTTGGCCTTTTTGTCTCGGATTCTAGTCTTCCCATCCTGAAACTGTTCCCTTCCCTAAATGCTTGATTTGACAAAAGAGAGGGTCTCCATTATAGCGGCTGTGATGGTATCTATTCGTCGTCGTCGTCTTCCTCTACTGGTTCGAGGACCAGGCCGGTCTTTTTGCTCTGAACCATACCTGGGCCCTTGTAGCCTTCTGAGGAAATACCGGTGATGGGCTCGATGTTCTCTCTCTGCACCGGATGTTAGTCTCATTCTGATGCCACCAAGACCGCGATTCCTGCGACCACAACAGAGGGGACTCAATCGTACCTTGAGGTAGGCATTTGAAGCCTCTTGCCATTCCGCACTCATTGTCCTTGGTGGGCCACGAGCGAACATGCGAGTGAAGTAGAATAGAGCGATGGAGGATGCAACACCGATCATAGTGTATTTGAAGATCTTCATGCCCTCACCTGGAGGAGCCTCAGCACGGGGTCCATGAGGACCGAAAGAGATGTGGTATGCTGTAGCCGGTGTCAGTTGTGTACATTTTGTGCAATGTGAGAAGTGTAGCAGATAGCGTGCCTATGCCTGCGGAAAGAGCAACATTGAGCACATTCCTGCAAGCCGCGACAAGGTGTATGCAGATCCCAATTGGTATAAGTTTGGTTGCGGGCATACCGGCTTTCTTCTCCTGGAGAGTCAATTCGGTCCATGGAGCCTTCATCCTGTCTCTCAAGTTCATCCACAATTCAGCCTGCTCCTGAGGCGGCATCTCGTCCCATCGCTTCTCAATGTTGGCCAATTCGGGGTTTGAAATAGCGTGTGCGCTGCGCGATTGTTGACACGCCAATGGCGCTGCTACTCGCGAGAAGACCTGCGGGCTGGCCGAAGGGACGACACCCCGAGCGGCTCTCAGCATGTTTGAGCGAAGCATGCTGGAGCTGTGGACGAGTGGAGAGGGTTACGATATGGTGAGGGAGAGGTTCGCGGAAGTGGCTTTGGCTACGGAGGATGGTGGGCGTGCTGCTGGCTGGTGGAAGTTGGATTGAGGTCGTGGTCGAAGTCGTGGTGAAAGTGTTTGACGGCCGTGGTTCGAGCCAAGAACTCGTGGCTCGGAAGCAGCACAACTTTTTTTAAGGCCAATATCAATCAACAGAACAACACGCACGCTTCAATTGCCTTCTTCCGTTCAGCTCAGAGCTCGAAATGATTCAATTGCATAGTTCAGATGGAACAGAAGCTTCGCAGAGATTAGTGCATGCTATCCGAGAGCTCCTCGGTGTTATGTGCATCTTTTTTGGGATGACGGCAAGCCAATCCAAGGACGAGTATTACATACTCATCATACTCCTGACTTCCCGGAGGTTTATATGAAGACCAGGTTTCTGCCATGGAGGTTCTGTGTTAAAAGCCCCGTCCTACTTCACTCTTGCAATTAAACATATCCGGAATGTCTAGCTAGCATTCGTCCCCAACATCACATTTGGGCGAGCTGATGAAGCATCCGACCCGGATATGTCCGGTGTTGATAATACTACGGAGGTAGTACTTCAGACAAACTGGACTGCAGGAAAGACTCGGAATTCATTCTTATTCCAAAATCGCGAGTCCGATACAAATACTCGCCACACGCCAAGTCCCATCTTATCAAAGTGTACTGTTGCCGAGAGCCTGATAAGCACGCCGGGCTGCTCTGTTCTGTGACTCCAATCGTATACTGTACTTGGATTCCAGGTTTCACCCTATTTTCATACGGGGATATGAAAGCTCTTCACGCCTTGTGATCCATCCTCGGATTCCGCGAGTTCACAGTGAAAGATTTGTCTATCCATGACAGCAATGATGGCCAAGATTGATGATGTTGTTGGGAGGGAAGAGTCATAAAAGCGCCGTGGGGCTAATGGCGCAAATACATAGGTGCTTTTGGCGCAAGTGGTGGGAGGAAGGGCGCGGATTGGCGATGCAGGTGTCTCGGCATCCAGCGATTGACAGAAGGAATTTCAAGCTGAAAGTATTGGAGCACTCGAAGCAGGTGTACATCAATTGCCGTGTGTCGCGGGAACAGCCTGGTTGCATTGATCACAGGCAGTTGTGCGCTCTCCCGATTCTGTCCGTCGCATACTATTGAATACGTGAGGCCGAGGTTTCGATGGACGGTCCCTTAACCACGGCTAGCAGATATGTTTGGGGCATATCGACGCTTCAAGGGACAATCGTATGCAGCGTGGGAATAGTTCCTAGCATCAGCACATCACCTCTCGGAAAATACCTAGAAGAAGCAAAAACGGACATCCTATCAGAGTTTACCTAACCTACGTAACGCCACTATTTATACCCCACTACGCGCCCGCAATGAGTTCTTCCTCAACAACTTCTCGCCTTCACCAACTCCATTCCCAATTGCAACAATCCAAAACAGGTACCGCTGCTGCTCTCCCATTGTTCTCACACTTCTAACCTTAGCGTCAGCAGAGAAAACAATGGCTATCAAGGTATGAGAGGGAAAAAAGCTGCCACCCACCCCGCGATTGAGACCGTGAAAATTGACAACTCTCTTCAGGTTGGAATCAACGGCTTCGGTCGTATTGGACGTATCGTCTTCCGCAATGCGTGAGTAGCCTTCGCTCTCATCTCGAGCAGTTGCAGAGCTTGTCGCTAACTATCTCGCAGCATCGAGCACGAGGACATCAACATCGTCGCTGTCAACGACCCCTTCATCGACCCCACCTACGCGGCATACATGTAATTACAATCGTTGGGATCTCAGTAGGACAAAACTCACGACATGCTTCTTAGGTTGAAGTATGACTCCACCCACGGCCAGTTCAAGGGCGAGATCAAGGTCACCGGCAGTGACTTGACCGTCAACGGCAAGACCATCCGTTTCTACCAGGAGCGTGACCCAGCCAACATCAAATGGTCTGAGACCGGTGCTTACTACGTAGTCGAGTCGACAGGTTAGAAGCTCTACGAACGTCCTCCCATCTTAGGATCTAACGAAACAAACAGGTGTTTTCACCACCACTGAGAAGGCCAAGGCACATTTGCAGGGTGGCGCGAAGAAGGTCGTTATCTCAGCTCCCTCCGCCGATGCGCCAATGTTCGTCATGGGTGTCAACGAGAAGTCTTACGACCCGAAGATCGAGGTTGTCTCCAACGCATCCTGCACAACCAGTAAGTTTCCTCTGCTACTAAAAAGTCCGTAGGGACCACTGACTTTTTGTGAAGACTGCTTGGCCCCGCTCGCTAAGGTCATCCACGACAAGTACACCATCATTGAGGGTTTGATGACCACCATCCACTCCTACACCGCTACCCAAAAGACCGTCGACGGCCCATCTGCAAAGGACTGGCGTGGTGGACGTACCGCTGCCCAGAACATTATTCCAAGCAGCACTGGTGCCGCCAAGGCTGTCGGCAAGGTTATCCCAGACCTCAATGGCAAGCTCACTGGCATGTCTATGCGTGTCCCAACCGCCAACGTCTCCGTCGTCGATTTGACCGTACGTATCGAGAAGGGTGCAAGCTACGATGAGATTAAGGCTACGATTAAGGCTGCTTCGGAAGGAGAACTGAAGGGTATGTTGCACAGAAATTTTTGGTGCGGATCGTCAGGCTAACAAAAGCGCAGGCATTCTTGGATACACCGAGGATGAGGTCGTCTCCACTGACATGAACGGTGACCTCCACTCCAGCATCTTCGATGCTAAGGCCGGTATCAGCTTAAACAACAACTTCGTTAAACTTGTGTCATGGTACGACAACGAGTGGGGTTACTCTCGTCGTGTCCTCGACCTTTTGGGTAAGTTATATTATTGTGCTGTTCTTACAATGGTCACTAACAAGCGATTAGCATACATGGCCAAGGTTGACGGCAATGCTTAAGAAATCAGGCCAAAGTACTTTTGAATCTAGCATGTTCTTAAGTCTTGAGTTGGTGAAGACTTCCGACCGCAACGAACGTGATGCTTCAGATGGAATAAACGCAGGACATGAGTAGAGAAGATATGGAACGATTACCTAAATATGATAATAAAAGCCTGTCTTGAGACAACCTGTTACTACACCATGAATAGTTTTCCACGAGTAAGTTCGGGGCTTGGTTTTGAAGCACTACTTTTTCAATGTGCAGAAACCCCCACTATTGACTCCACCTGGGTGAGTGCGCGAAAGACTGACTCAGTACAACTGGTTATTTGTGGCAGTCCAATATGTGTGCTTGTATACACGATGGGGCGATCCCTGGGACGTAATAAAGCAAACGGGTGTTATAAAGCAGTTTGCTCAAAAACCGCAAGGTCTCTTGTATTCAATAGTTTCGAAATATCCTGCTTTGTTTACCATTTCTCGAGATACGTTTTCAAAGTGAAATATTTCCCTCGCTCTGTTATGTTCAAGTTTCATGTGGCGGCGAAGCAATCGTTGAGACAACATTTTACTGCCGGTGGGATTTCTTCGTTTTCAAGTTCACTGTCAAGTTTGAAATTTCCTATTGAAGACTAAAAATCCCACCAACCTAAGATTTATCGTTTTAGTCTCGCTAGAATCCAAAAGTACTACATCGCTTTGATTTCCATGAGAACAAAGCGATGTAGTACTATACTAGTAGCGCGCATGGATAAGGTTGGTCGGCACTTATCACGTGTGACGATTCGCCAAACGAGCGAGCCTAGCTGTACTCATTCACTCACATCCTCTATCCTCATACATTCCTCACCTGCAAACGTAAGCCAACATCAACAAGAGCAATCACCAGCGGATCTCGCACTCGCTCAAAATCGAAACCAACACCTTAGCTTCTACGACTTTCCCTACACTTTGTAAGTCTCTACACCTCCGCGCCGCTACATTGTAGCAGTCTCTACGCGCGGCTATTCAAATTCGTAGAGTCAAATATTGCCATCACCATGTATCGAGAATAAGACGCGCTGACAATCATAGCTAAGAGCATCAAATTCAAAGAAGTCTGCCTAGCCTAAAACCGCCAAATCTTCTATCCAACGCGTGAAGCAGCATTTCCTCGCTCACGCATCAGGGTACGTGATTTCAAATTCAATTCATCGAAGACTTTGGGGATAGCTTTGCCGTCTTCTATGTCCCTCTCCACCTTTCTTACTTCTTGGTTTTTAGTCTTCCCCTCCACAAAACCCAAACACGCTACTCGCTCGGTCACTCAAGTGTTGATGCTTTTCCCAATTCGATTGTAACATTTAGCAAAGTTGGCTTTCTCTACTAACATCCAAGTAGCACTTTGCTGCGCTGAATGGTCAGGTAGCCTCCTCGATTTAGGTCTTGGAGGATATTGGTCATGGACGGCGTAATTCAAGACACCGAAATGGACGATCAAGTCCCCATCTCTATTGAACCTGATATTGACCGGGCTTTGGATATGAATGGCACATTGACGGATTCCACCCAGCAATCCAAAGAACCAGGCTCGTCCTCTGACACTCCAGTCGGGGTATCGGGTTCTAATGGCCACCATCCCCAACACGGCGCTTTAGGCTTGACGCGGCCGCCAAGCTCAACGTCTACACTCGCGGGAGACACACCACCCGGCAAGTTTCTCGGAGTGATGATCCCCAAACCCGCATCTGCGGCCTTGCCTTATGCTTCCTCTAGAACGGGTGTTGTGTACGATGCTCGAATGCGATTTCACACGGAAAAAGACACGGAAGCAGAGGAGGACATTCATCCTGAGGATCCAAGACGGATTTACGAAATATACAAGGCACTACAAGACGCAGATCTCTTCGAGAACGACGAAGGTAGTCCTAAAATAGAAGAGCGACCCTTCAAATTATGGCGGATTGCAGCACGCTTTGCAGAGCCTAGCGAAATTACCTTGGTTCACAGTCACGATCACTTTAGATTCATGGAGACTTTGCCATGTAAGCCCTCATTAGTGTTCCGATGCAGACACATGCTTACTAAACTAGTTATGACGGATGAAGAATTAAGTTCGCTGGGCAAAGAACTTGATTCTTTGTATCTTCATCGACTCACTTTTTACTGCGCGAAACTTTCCGCTGGTGGTGCGATTGAAGCTGCCCGCGCAGTTGTCCAAGGCCATGTTAAGAATGCATTCGCCATTATCCGTCCACCCGGCCATCATGCAGAGCATAATGAGCCCGGCGGGTTCTGTTTTTTCGACAACGTAGCAGTAGCCGCAAAAGTGTGCCAAAAAGACTACGGTGAAAAATGCCGCAAAATCATGATTCTCGACTGGGATGTACATCACGGTAACGGTGTTCAGCAGGCATTCGAAGACGACCCGAATGTTCTTTACATCTCTTTGCATGTCTATCAAGACGGAACTTTTTATCCGTCCAAGAAGTATGGTGACCATCTTCATGTGGGAATTGGAGATGGAGTTGGCAAGAACATTAACATTCCATGGCCAAGTCAAGGCATGAAAGATGGCGATTACATTTTTGCTTTCCAGAGGATTGTGATGCCCTGCGCCATGGAGTTCGATCCAGACCTGGTCATCATTTCTGCCGGCTTTGATGCTGCAGAAGGCGATCTGTTAGGTGGCTGTCACGTCTCTCCGGGTGCCTATGCACACATGACATCTCAGCTCCTCACGCTGGCCGGCGGCAAAGTGGTGGCTTGTCTTGAGGGCGGCTATAACCTCAAATCGATCGCACGATCAGCTCTCGCTGTAGTACGAACACTGATGGGCGAGGCACCAGAGCGATTGAAAGACGTCGAGGTGTCTAGAGCAGGTGTTGAAACGATAAGACTCGTGGAGCGAACTCAATCGCAATATTGGAAATGCCTATTCCCCAAAGATAGAGTTCTGAGCAGACTGCAAATGGGTGGTAAGCGGTTGTCCGATGTGCTCCGCTCCTGGCAGTCCAGTGAATGGTTCGACAAGTTTCACATGGCGGAATTGCCTATTCACCGGGCGAGAATCTCCGACTCATTCAAGAACCAAGTCCTAGCTACGTAAGTCTAACGCTATCAGGAAGATTTCACATAGTCTAACATCTCTGCAGGGGAGAGTTCATGACTGAGCGCCCGTTGATGGTCATATTCCATGACCCGCCAGAAACAATTGGAGAGCAGAATGCAATCAATGGCACCTTTGACGCACACAACATAATCATTGTAAGCTTCTTACAATATTGCTATATTCATAGAGACCACTGACTTTGTGTAAGACTGATACTGCTGAGACATATATCGAAGCTGCCATAGAGGCTGGATTCTCTGTCATCGACGTTAATGTTCCAAAATACACTACTGAAGAGAATGTAGGTTTGTCAAGACTTCGTCAACTTGAAGAAATTTAACACTATGCAGGATGACAAAGGATGGATGGATTCTGATCGGCAAGAGCAGCGAACGGTCGATAACCATGAACTGGCTACATACCTATGGGATAATCATCTACAAGTCAACGACGCTAATCATATCTTCTTCGTGGGTATTGGTGCCGCCCATGCCGAAATGCTGTGGATAATTACGCAACAAGGTTCGTGTAAACTCAACCCACGACTTTGATCGAATACTGACTTTGAGAATCAGCAGAAGCCAGTGAACGGATAGACTGGATCTTCAACTTTGTCTCCGAAACCTCTATTCACCCAGTGAGTCGACCGACCGACGATTACCCCGATTGGTACTTCAAGCACTCTAGCGTCTTCGTTGCAAACGATCACCTTTGCTGGACGCAAGATAAGATACGGCGCATACGGAAGAAGCACGGAAAGCTCATCCAGTCAGAGTATAATGACGTCAATGATATGCTCCAAGAGCATAAATCACAAGTCATGGAAAAATGTCTGGAAATTACGGCACCGTGGCGAAGAAGACAAGAGCAAGAGCAAGCAAGGAAGGAAGCAGCGGAGAAGAAGAGAGCTGTGCAAGACGTCAACAACTCCGCCCAGTCTCAAAATGGCAGCTTTGGATATCAATCGACCAATAACGGTCTAGGTCTCCAGAGCTCCGGCTATGTCGCACATCACCACGTGGATGTGGCAGGAAGGGCCATTCCATCTGCAATGTCTGGTCCTGCTGCTGGGGGTTATTCTGGTGGAATGAAGAGTCCTTTGAAGAGCAGTCTCGGTGGACCGCCACTGGGTGTCTTCAAACCTACATCTCCAGCTCCTGCACCACCTCGATATAACGGTGGAACGCCCACTGGCAGCCCATCCGGAAAGCCGTCTTCTGGCTCGTTCGGCCAACAGTAGTTGGATGTCACTCGCTTGCATTGAGGTATGTTGAGCGATTGCAGACTGGGTAAGATCGTGGTGACCGATTCCACGGGGGAGGCTGCGGAGCGACAGATTTTGGGATTTCCAATAGGAGTGTTGATCTGAGTTTGCATGAGGGTCTGGAGTTATTTGAGCATTTCCATAGCGTGGTGCTGGCGATTTACAGCGGGCGTTCAAATGGTTTGTATGCTTTCTCATGTGTGGTATTTAGCATCTGGCAGTCCTCAAGGACACCAGAATCAAAGCATACCCCACTATCCTGTATTTGTGAGCGGGCTGCGATGAGACAGCGATTCGATAGGCGAACTAAATAATGGACGGCTGCTTTCGTGAGCATTTTGACATGCATTTATCGAAAACTTCCTACCACGAACTATAACGATTCTAGGTCAAGATTATCGATGTCGATAATTTTTTTGGTTATTGTTGCGAATTGTATCCCCGGAAATTTACTGAGATCTCTCCTGAATCGAGAGAGCATGCTTGAAAGTATCGATCGTGAGGTACTTAGTCCTTTTTAGCTAACCTTAGTTCAACTTCGATATTCACGATTTTGAGACCACTGGCAGGTTATTTGCCCCCGCCTCTACATAGCCGCGGGACCAGGTCATTTTAAACCGTATTTGTTCTTGGAACTTAATAAACCGTAGTTCTACCGTAGACTAGAATAACTTCTTTACTTTTATACCGTTTATACTAGATAC
>QWZN01000182.1:0-61207 GCA_003693225.1 Venturia aucupariae | reverse complement strand
GGCTTCATTGCGGCCATTACTAATATGCGATTACGAGGGCTTTACGAGAGCGAGGCACTAGCCAATTCAACCAATTTCTACGGTATGGATGAGGATGGCCTGTCAGATTGATTTCCTTGCTTCATAATGCTTCCCACAACTTCGGCCGTCGGGATTCCTCAGAAGGTTGGAATTTCAAGAGCGGTTGTCCAGATCGGAGCTTGCTGAGAGTCACTTCCTGGGGAAAATACACTTGCAATGCTTTCCGAGCGCGGTCTACTGCTGAGCCGTGGTTGATGCTGGGCAAGTAGTTCCCCTACTTCACAATTTTGAATTTGGAACGATGTCACACCCGGGTGAGGCAACGTGAGCATCGCAATCCGCATCCGGAAAGAGAGCAGATCCTGGTTTCCAAGCTTTGCTCTACAGCAAAATCAGTTTGCTCATGGGAGCCGCTAAACCAACATTCCTGGTGCACGATTAGGAAGGAGACGGCATCTTGGAAGGGAGACATCCATTGGTTACCAAAACCAACAAAGTATTCTGATCGTCTATGCTTCGATTGTATCACATTATTCAGCAGCGCTTACCAGCATCACTTGGTAGCCGCCTACATGGGGAAATGCGTTACCTTCGTGACGCAGCGCAGCTAAATTTATGTCCAGGAGACTGCCCCAGAGAGTGGACTGCCTTGCCTGGGACATGCCGTGCATTTGCCATGTTTCGAGAGGCTGAGGTGAGATACGCGGAGTAGGGAGGGATATTATTCTGGATAGGCATTTGCGCAGTACTGTGATAGATGGGACGCTTATTGCTTGGATTGGCATCGTGATGGTGAGGTGAATAATGCGGAGGTGGATTCTCGTAACGCATGGTAGATGAATGGATATATCGATTCCAGTCCACTGGCACCTGGTTTCTGCGAGAGAAGAAGCTGGAGAGAAGGTTGAGCCGGTGTGACGGACGGACGCACAACGAAAAGTGAAGATGCAAGGACACCAATCAGGGTCAAGTCGTGGCCATTATCGCACAGTACAGTGATCCGAATTGCTGGACAAGTCGGATCTCAGGAAAAGATGATGAACGACCACAAGTAGTCCAACGCTTGGAGGTGTAAGAATCCCAACGAAGTGAGACCCACGTCTGGGCCCCTGAGGTTTGCCGATGGAGGGTAGAGCACCCGCTCGTTGATTGGCCTCGATCACGGACATGTCTACCAGTACACACACAGTAAGTTGTGGTCTGGATTCGTTCGGAGACGGACGAGGGGCATTGATGAGGGGCACAATCGATAAGCCGTGAGGCCTGGGGCTCGAGGATCGTGACTCCATCTCGGTTTGGCGGTGAGAAGCCCGTCCTGATCGGAGGTTCGTGATGCATCTGATTTTTCAGCCCCTCCAGTTCAAGATTGGTGCAATCTTGCGTCGGGTGCATCATTCGACGTTGTGGACTGCCAGGCTTGGGGCAGGTTTGCACGCTAATTGCTTCGGTTCAAATGTTCAGGCTGGGACTTCAGCGGTTCAGTTGTAGTGTCTTCGATGGTGCCTTACATGGCCTGCATCCAGCTGTGTGAACAATACAGGACCATCATCCTGGGAGTGCTCCGTGAAGCCGTTGAACCTTAAACCTTTCTCGTGACTACTGTCCGACAGCTCAACAGTTGCGGCTAAGAGAGATATCATGTTCCAGGCCACTGCTACTGCGGTCGTATATGTCGAAGGGGATGGTACAAGGCAATCATCTTTCATTTACTGAACGCAAGGCCAAGGCTAGGAGATGGGGACGGCAGGGTATCAGTCGAGTCTGCCGACGAAGTCAAAAACGAAAAAATCCTCATCGTCACAGCTATGTGGCTTGGTTTCGGGCTGTCCCCTTCTTTTACGCCTCGCCGCCCCAGCACAGACGGCTTGTTGGTCGGTCAGACATGCCTCCGGAGTTTAGAGAGTGGAGGTCGGGTGTCGAGAAAAGTCGCGAGAAATTTACAGAAAAACGGCTAGAGCAGGAATGGTCAAGCTGCCGACGCTTGATTCCATCTTTTCGAGGGCGATCCAATGAATCAAGCCCATGGATGAACAGGCTAGGCTGCTTCTGGCAGGTACTGGGACTAACGAGAGCGGCAGCTTCTTTGTGCAGGGCGAACAAGGTCCATGGTCCATCATTTACTTTCCAGAACACAGACTGTGACAGCGAGGGTCAATAATAATCATCAGGGAGGGGACGGCGAGCGAGCAACGGCTCGAGCATACTGTGGTAGAGCACATTATTATGTATTATTATTGATGAGAGAGAGAAGCTTGACACACGGAGCACATTGTGGAGCGAGAAGCTTGACACACCCAAACAGTGCACATGGGATCATCAAAGCATAAATATACAAAGGGCGCCAAGGTCACGGCAAGGACGCAAGATCTGCATGGCACGTTTTGGCATGAGTATGCAGTGAGTGAGTGACTTGGAAGCCTCCGAGGCTGGCGTCCAGAGAGTAGTGTGGCTTCAAGTTCGAGCTGATCTTCTAGCGCCAGACTCACTCTCACTGGCACCGGCACCACTTTTCTTCCAGCAGGGGGTCAGGCTCAGGCCAAAGAGTGTTGCGTGGCCCTACCTAGGTCAGCTCCAACGGCGGCGGCTGGGATCGGCGGGCGCATTTTGACGAACCTCTTTTCGAATTTGGTGGACCAGGCAATTTGTGCCTTGCCTTGCAGCCCTTGCTCATCTGCCCGCTGCTGCTGCTCAGATGCGACGAGGAGAGGCAGCGAATCAGAAGCGCAGGCAGGCAGGCAAGCAGGCAGGCTCTGTGTCTCTTCTGTGGCCAGTGGCCGGCCGGGCTGCTTCACCAAGGTAGCACTGCACAAACATCGACTGACTTTCCCTGCATTATGCCGCGCGCATTATGTCTTCTGCAACGGCCGAGACTGAACACCAATGTCGGTTTGGTACAGCAAGAACAGTCCAACAATAACGAGCTGTCTCGTCTCGCTCCAAAACAAAAGCGTGCAGCACACACACCATATTGGCCACCAGCTGTGTTTGGAACGGCCGGGGGAGAGCAGGGAATGTGGATGGGCTTGGTGTTTACAGTACGGTAGTGGACATTGCTGATGGGGGCTGGGGACATGGCTGATGGCTGAGGACATGGCTGATGGCTGAGGACTGTGTAGTGTGTTAGTAGCTGCATCTCACAGTACATAGCATACCATAGTAGCATACCATAGCATATCATACCTAGCAGTAGTACACAGTAGTAGTAGTATACGCTTTGCCACCACACCGGGATTGGATGGTAGTAGGTATTAAGCGCTGGGCCAACAAAGCGAAACGAAACTCGACGCCATGCCACCCCATGCCATGCCATGACGGGACCCATCCATGGAGCTCGTAATGGTAGTCGGAGTCGGAGAAAGCCGCTTGCCAGGCCTTTGAGTGGCTGTAAGGTTGCATGGTCTAAGCCTCGTTGGCCCCCATGAATCAAACCCTTCTCCCGCCCCAAATTAGCGTCATAGTGTCTTGCTAGCCTCATCCTGCCTGCAGTGCTTATGCGTCGGGTGGCCCATGCTCGCATACTGTCCGCCCTGTCACCGGTTGCATGCTTTATCATTAGCACTTCCATAAGCGGCATGGCCCGTTTGCCTTCCATTTGCATACATGATATCAGCCTTCCCTTACCACACTGCACTCCAATTCTGCCACGCCTTCTACACCACCAACTACTGCATACCATTCACCACCAGTCTTGGACCGGCTTCCATTCCCTTGAGCCTACTTGTTCTTCCCCGAATTCATCCTCACCACCACCACCGTCCATCATAACCTCTCCCCCCCGACCTCCCCTGGAACTTGACATCTTTACCCTTTGATTCTACTACCATTCCGCCAAACGAGTTTGACTGTGGGACCCCCTTACCTCGTTGGTCTTAATCGGATTTTTTCTTTCATGTCGTGTTGATTGGTCGGCCAAAGGACCTTTCCTCTCCTCTACTTCCATTCCGCCTTTTCTTTTTCCAGGATGTACCCAACCCCACCAGCGTCACCAACTCTTGATGCTTACTGCACTCCGGAAGATCGTTTGGGACATATCCTGGCTGGCCGCCTCCAACTGACCAGTATTCTGGGTGTGGGAGCTTATGGCGTCGTCTACACTGCTCTCGACCTACAGACAAACACACAGTACGCCATAAAGGCTTTGAACAAGCTAGGTCTCGAGCCACGCCAACAAAGGTTCCAGCAACGGGAAATCCAGCTCCACTACCAGGCTAGCTACCATCCCAATGTTGTTTCTTTGGTCAAAATCATGGACACCCCGGATACCACTTACGTTGTTATTGAGTACTGTCCAGAAGGTGATCTATTTTCCAACATCACCGACAAGGGCAAGTATATTGCCAATGACTACTTGGCCAAGTCAATTTTCCTTCAAATTCTTGATGCTGTTGAGTACTGCCACTCCATTGGAATTTACCATCGGGATTTGAAGCCAGAGAACATCCTCGTCACCGACGACGGAATGACAGTCAAGCTTGCAGATTTTGGACTGGCCACTACAGATCGCATCACTTCAGACTACGGCTGTGGCTCAACCTTCTACATGTCCCCGGGTACGTCCACTTTCTTTCTATTCTCCTTCATCTTCTGGTCATTCTCTAACGACCCCAGAATGTCAACAAGCTGCACCAAAACCGTTCGCGAGTTATGCGTCTGCACCAAACGATGTTTGGTCGCTGGGCGTCATACTTGTCAATCTCACCTGTGGCCGAAACCCATGGAAAAGAGCATGCTACGAGGACTCCACCTTCAGGGCCTACATGAAGGACCGTAATTTTCTAAAGTCAATCCTTCCATTGACCTCTGAACTGAATGCCATCCTAAGTCGGATTTTCGAGGTGGATCCCAACAAAAGAGCTACCATTCCGGAGCTCAGAGAAATGATTCTTTCTTGCGGAAAACTCACTACGCTGTCACCTACCCTTCAGGTGTACAGCCCCCCTTACAGTCCAGTGGACAGCTGCACAAACGCATTCTGTTACCCACAGGATTCCACTCAAGGAATGTCTCAACTACAAAGCCCAGCCATGTCACCAGTGGCGGAATCATTTGCTCCCCATCTCTCACCACGTTTGTCCCAGTTCTCCAATGGAAGTTCTGGCTCGGATTCGGACAACGCGTCTATTTTCTCGGATGCATCATCATCCTCCTCATCCTCATCATCTTCGACATCTTCATACCAACATGTCCCAACATACGTTTCTAAACCTATCCCTGCGGCACACCATCAATACGTCTCACCTTCCGGCCCTTGGTACACACTTCCTTCGCAGATCCACCGGTTGGCAAACTGCTTTCAACAACAATTTCATCATACGCCGACGCCGCAGCTCCATGTCTGCTAGACCTCTTCCAGCAATGGATTTGACACCATTCTTGATTGTATTCATACATTCCCCCTTCGTTTCATCATTCAAAAAGCACGACGGCACGAAGGTTATGGCGGAACAAGACGGGGGTGCTGCTATGTTCCATCTTTCTTAGCGAGTACTCACCCATAGATCAGGCGTTGTTAGTATAGGAGTCCACGGAAAAGGACCATTTCAGATTTTATCGACGGCTTGGACCGTTCCAAAGAAGTTGATTGTAATAATTTTACTTTGCGTAGGGTCGCACGGAGCGCGGGACCGTTTGTTTCGAGTTGGCGGTGTTTATGATCTGCTGCCTAGTGCCTGTCTTTCGAGATTGGCTTCATTACTTGGGATATCAGATCGGAGGGATGATTGTTGCATTTATGGAGCGTTGGACCAGACCTGTGGAAAACAGAGCCATGGATTCTTGGGCGGAGTCGTTTGTGCTTTCATCTTCCACCCTCACTTCTGAGATACCAGAGCTTTCAAGCTCAAGCCTTTTTACTTGTTGGCTATAACCATTACTATACGTTGTACATTAGGTCGAAAGACTCGATACAGGATCCCTTGACCGCAACCCCTAGTAGCACAAGAGGACAATTTACGTAGTAGATGTCCATGCTGAATGGCATCATTACCGCGCGATCGTGATGAGCCTCATCTTTCTCTCAAACACGATCCTGTCCCTCGTGATTGACTTGCAATTTCCGCTATCTCTTCGAGTAGTAGCCCTCCCCTCCAGTTCGCCCGTCTCGAAATAACAATGACGCAAGGATCTGCCTCGATGGGGCGGCCAATGAGAAGAGGCAGAGCCTGCCCTATCACAGCGGCCTTCAACAGCACCTCCGTAGCCTTGGTAGGTATGGCCTTAGTAGGTAAATAGGCCTTTCTCAAGGATAGGTACACAATGTGTATTTCCCATTATTTGATCACCCAGAGTATGGCTGTTTCTCCATCATCTTACAACCTGAAGAGTCCTGCAGGGCACCTATCTCACTCACTGTACTCATCTGTCTACGAGTATCATTACTGGGCATCGACGAATCAAGTCTGTCTCTGTGTAAATGAGGCGGTAGGCGGTTCAGCCTTTTGGATAATAATAAGTATGATGTTACCAATGATATCTTTGTCATTATTATCGCCACTCAGCATCGATCGATTCCTCCCATTCCGGATCCTTCCCAAGCTCCACGCACTTTAGCACAGTATGGACTCAAACCAGCTGGTTGTATCCCCACCGGCAGTTGTACAAAGGCAGCCTGTGTCGGGTATCTCTCCACCTGCAAGCCTCATACCGTGGAAGAGGCTGATTGCCACTGGTGCAACTCAGAGATTTGCATGCACTGGCAGCTCTCGGAACCTGGAATCGAAGGCGATTCTTTTGGGGGCTGGATGTCTGTTCGGAACGACTCCTCACATAGTACATTCTTTTCCTATTCCCTGGCTGTGCCACCGACCCTGTCTGCATTTGCATCGTCTTGCTTTTCATTCTCGAGGCCTCCTTGGCGTCAATACTGAGGGAATTTCTGTGGCACTCACCCGGTCTCGGTCATTCACTACTAAACCCAACACAACAATCATCGTGAAAGATTTCACCAAATCGACCGAGTTCGTTGCATCGTGGCCCACAGACGCTATGCCGTACCCGCTGTCAAATTCTGTCAACAAGCGGCAAACGGAGGTAGTACCGGCCACACGTAAAGGTCTGCTCTATCGGCAAGTGGGATCGGGATGCATGATATCACTCATGGAATGGATCGCCCCACTCACTCGGCCACGACTTTACTCGATCTCACCTGACCAACCGAGTGACTGACGAACGACAAAGAGCCACGATCGATGACGAGAGCATCGAATAAAGCAACGTCTACACTTCGAACACGAGTCTAACTTATACAACACCCGAGTCCACTTTGCCAACTAGTCAATGCCTTCTCATTCACCTTACGTCCTTGAAGAAGATGAGTGCCAAGGTAATCAACGTGGATGTAGGGTCCCAAAGCCAGTATCGCGAAAGGGAAGCAACAGCTGAAACTGCTGTAGATGATGTTGTGTGAACAGCTACGGTTGTCCGGTTTGTTTTGGAGGAGGATCGCTACGACTGCAGTGGCCATCAATTAGTTTATATATTGGTTATAAGACAGCAGACGGGTCTGCTAGAGTCTGTGATGTCTGCAGATCAGAGGAAACTTGGATGATATACACCCCACGCCTATTGTCTGCTCATGTTCAGACCACGAAGAATGAATCCCTGAATTGCTACTTGCAACTTTCGGAACAAGATCAAGCACCGATCCCGTCCCTAGCCCATTATGCCGTCGTCTCTTGTTCTACGATCCGCTTGCGAACGTTCATGAGAGCAATACCGAGCAGGTTCTCGCCCCACTTCGCGCGGTTTGCTTCAGCATTCTTCGCCCCGAAGCCAATTCCCCAGATCTTGTCCAATGGTGAGGCCTGATCATTGTCAGTATGGTCTTGCAGTCGACTTCTGCCCAACTTACCTCAACAATCTCTCGGTCTCCGGTTTCAAGCAACTGCTTCTTTACCTCAGCGGCATTCTTGCTAGCTGTGAACTTGAACCAAGTTCCTTCTTCTACGATTCTCAATTTGTTTTCGTCCCATTTCGCGCGATCGAAACCTCTGGCTTGACGTCCAAGGGATTTGTGCTTCGCGGGGTCTGAAGTTGCAGCCATCTCAGCAGCAATCTCCTGATTGCTGTCAGTTACGAAGTGGAGGTAATACAGCATGGCAAATCAAAGACATGCCTCGTCGCCGAAAAGTTTCGCCTTTTGAATCATCATCCACATCTCTGCGGTGTGATAGGTTACACCTTCGTGCTCCCATGGAGATTCGGTCCACTGGCTCATGTAGCCATTCTCCTGCTCAGGTTTCCAGAACCAGACCGGCTCTGAGCCAGAACCCAGTGACATGGTGGCTTTCGCTGATACACTTTTTGTCTTTCTGCTTGTTTCAACACCTGATTTGGCTCTCTGGACGGTTGTTGACCTTTGGCATGCGAGTATGCACGTTGCCCTTTGAATGCAAGTGGTGAAGGATATAATACTACCTCAGGCTCCTACCAGTAGTAGGTACCTCTGCAGCCTGAGGCATCCGGGGCTTAGATCACGTGCCTCACTCCAAACCTCCGAGTCCATCGCTGCCACCTGCACCGGCATTGTCAGTGTGCAAGTATCGTCACTTCCGATTCCGAGTCGACGTCGGACCTCATTTCTTCTCTCCCACTCCATTCCATTCGCGCCTTCTGACACCAAGCACGACTTGGAGGGACGGATTCACAGTCGGTTCGGCTTCTTGCAACCAGTCTTCCCAGCAGCACAATTGGCTAACACCTCACCCACCTTCTCTCTCTCATAGGCCCAACATACAATCTCGCAATGTCCCACACAGAGTCGGAAGGAGAGATCATTGAGTCGGCAGCCCGGGTGGATAAGGCAACTACGAGACCAAAAACAGCAAAAGAAATGTCGATTGACCTCCATTACAGTACGCCCTCGTCGCGCGCCTCCACCCCGAGGCAGTCGATAGAGCCTCAAGCATTTGGACTTGATGGTCAGTATGACGATCACAACCACGTGAAGCGACGGCGCTCGCGCTCGCCATTTCGACACTCGAGGGGAGAAAAGCGGCGACGCGAGAGCTACAGCAAGCTCGAATACGATGACCGCCCTCGCTCAACCCGCGACGGACACGACGATCGCCGCCACAAGGTACACGTCGAGAACAGCCGTCGATACGATGATGGGCGCCGACGGCCTCTTTCGTACGCGGACATAGATCATGATTCTACCTCCCGCCGCGATGAACACCGTCGTGACGACCGACAGAAGGACCGAAAATCTCGTGAAAGGAGCAGAGATCGCAACTCGCGCGACAGGAGTAGGTCACCATATCGGCATCCTCGTGGCGCAGAGCCAGGTAGGGATGACCGCAAGAGCAAGACTGGACGTGATGAGGCATCGGGCAGGGCACCAGGTGATCGCCGTGAGTATTCCAATTCCTCTCGTCCACATCTGCGCGACCAGGACGAGCGCCGCTCGATTAGGGACGACCGATATAGCCGCAACGACATGACAACTCGCTTCAAACCAGAATCGGGCTCCAAAGGTAGTAGCGGCAATGCTCCTCGCGATCCTCCGGTCAAAGGCTTACGAGATGGTGGTGATGGCACTCACAACAGGTACGGAATCTCGCGACTTCTCCATCTGCCACAGGCGACTGATTCTTTCACCAGAGACTATCAAAAGAACACGACTCGGTCAGGCGTATTTGAAGACAAGTATGAGTGGATGGCTGAGAGTGGAGAGAAGAAGAAGAAGTCTGCGAAGGACGAGCCTGACTACGATGCACTCTTGGGCCAAAAGATACCAGATCCAGAAGCAGAAGCGGCAGCAGAGGTGGAGAAGCGACGTCTTAGACGAGAAGCACTGAAGAAGCGTCTAGCAGCGCAGACAGCTGGTGCCGAATCTGGCCCTCCAACACCACGCACGCCAGATGTGGAATTGCCAGCAGCGGCTCCCCCGCATAGAGGTTAGTCAACCACTGCCGTCTGTCATCATTTGGTGCTAATGAAGCCAGTCTCACCTGAACTCCCCGATCTCAGAGCAAGACACGAGACGGCAAATGGAGCCCAAAGTCATCCTCGAGACGTTTCGAATGCTGACGAAGCAATGGCGGACCCAAACGAGGCAGAAGAACCATCGGCAGGAGACTACGATCCGACCATGGATGAACGAGAGAACAGAGTGCTGCATGAGCAACAGCGAACTCGTTCCGATGCTGTAGAGCCGCAGTTGATTGAGCAAGATGACAGTCTCGTGGTAGCGCCGGAGGCAAAAGCTGCAGCCAACAACGATGATGATGAAGATGATATGTTCGCTGCTGGATCTGATGATGACGATGACATGTTCTCCACCAAGTCTCCCCGTGCAACAAAAAAGGCTGCTGCTGCACCAACGGCCACCGGTGCAGGCCAGGTAGGTCGAAAGCTGCACAAGAACATGTTGGATACTTGGGACGATCCCGAAGGCTACTACAAGATCATTGCTGGTGAGCTATTTGATGACCGCTACGTCCTTGGTGAGCTTCTCGGGAAAGGTGTTTTCGCCAACGTGGTTCGAGCGACAGACAACAAGACTGGCAAGCTGGTGGCCATCAAAATTATCCGCAACAATGACAGCATGAAAAAAGCAGGCATGAAAGAAGTTGAGATGCTTCTTCGACTTTCCGAAAATGATCCTGAGGATCAAAAGCACATCGTCCGCTTGCTTCGTTATTTCGACCACAAGGACCATCTGTGCATGGTTTTTGAGAACCTGGGCAAGAACTTGCGTGGCGTAATCAAATTCTATGGTCGCAATATCGGCATGCCACTCAAAGTTGTCCGATCTTACGCTATACAAATGTTCAAGGCTCTCGGTCTTCTCAAGAAGTGCAACATTCTTCACGCTGACCTCAAGCCAGACAATGTTCTCGCCGATGCTGAGGGAGGTACCAGGATCAAAATTGCTGATTTGGGATCTGCAGCCGATGCATCGGAAAAGGACATTACACCGTACCTCGTCAGTAGATTTTACCGTGCTCCAGAGATCATGATTGGCATTGCACCTGAATACGCCATTGACATGTGGTCTATTGGATGCACGCTCTTCGAGCTGTTCACCGACAAGATACTCTTCCAGGGTGTATCAAACAATCAGATGCTCAAGTCCATTATGGAGTGCCGGGGCAAGATCAGTAAAAAGGTTCTTCGACGGGGTGACATGCGCTTCATCCATTTCGATGAGCACCTCGAACAGTTCTGGAGCTACGAGAAAGCTGGTAACCCGTTGAGAGACACGATTCGGCCAATGATCATCAGTTCTACGCCTGTGGCTGGCAAGGACATCAAGGCTCGCCTTTGGAAGGCAGCCAAAATCAAGGGAACCTTCAACAACGAAGACTTCAAGGAATTGGAGATGTTCAGAGATTTGTTAGACAAATGCTTGAAGTTGGATCCGGAGGAGCGCATCACGCCGAACCAGGCTTTGATGCACCAGTTCTTTCGCCCGGTACTTACGAAGTGAGCGTCGACTGGGGGATGTGTGGATACGATTACACGATATGTACTTGTTGGACGGCGCAGTTTGAGAGGCATTGCAACTGTGGACTGGTCGCTGAGTGGCGTCGATTGGACGGCACTGAAAAGACGTTTGTCGGCTACAGTCCATCGGGCAATGAACATTGGAGACCAAAAGTATAGGTTAGAGGATGAATCTTTCACATAAGAATATAACATAATTGACGCAAGAAATTTCGAGTGAGTCGGGTTTTGTTAATGGGGAGCATTGGCCCATTGTACTAGACTCTCCGCTCTTTGTCTCTGTGGTTCATGTGTCTCAAATTCGGAGACTCGAATAGGGGTCAAAAATGCATTAGATCGAACACTCATATACCGCTCCATCAGTTCATCGCTCTTCAGGATGTAGCAACTACTTTCCCAGGGTCTTCTATCTGTGAGCTTCCTTCCATTCATTCGAATTGCAACCCATTTACATTCCCATGTAAAGACAGATCCTTCAGTTGACTCATCTGAACTCAATCACGACCCGTGGCCACTAGTGCATCCAAACATAGATGGGAGACTTGGGCACACCACAACTGTCAAGGATAGAACCATGTGTTGGCTATCAGTCTTTGAATTTCGATCAAAGCTGATGAAAAGTCGCTAGGAAGGTATGGATATCGATATTGAATTCCCAAGAATTGCGTTGGTGGTATATCAACATCGTGTATCGAGACATCATATATCATACTTACTCGCATGAATTCATTATGTCGTTTACTCCAAAATAGATGAACACCCAACGCCAGCAAACCAAGAAGCTCATCGAAATCACCAATCTTTACCCAGTCGATTCTCCACCATTCCACTTCCCTTCTCCTCATTACCAGCTCCCCGTATCCTTCCTTCCACCTCCTCATCCCAGAAGCTCTTCCAGTCCAAAACCAGATTGCCTTTCCTAGCCTTTTCAGCAGCAAAAACAGCAACGTGACTTCGAACACCCTCTTCCAAATCGAATCCTAGCCATTCCCTCTGAACCTTCTCTACGTCTCCACCTTCCAAGGCATCCTTAACAGCACCAAGGAACTGTACAGCAAGCCCATCATCGCCGCCTCCGTGGCCTTGTTCCGCACTTGGTGCTTCAGGACGAATCGTCTCGGTATGACCGGTCGCGAAGGAATGTATCTGGATTGTTGTACTGTCATAAAAGATTTCGCCAGCGGTTCCGTAGATGCGACCGCGACGTTCACAGATTTTGGCTGTGGGGGAGGTCATATGGAAGAGGGCTTGTTTCGCGCCTCTCCCGTTCAATCTACCGAGTTCTGTTGATTTAAAGCTGGAGCTGGAGCTAGGGAGGGGATCGTCTTCCCATCTTATCGTCACGGTTTGATCATCCAAGACGTCGTTATCGCCGTCGTAGACGCAGCGACCGTACCAGGAGCGTGCTTTCACTTCTTCATCTGGTGTACTGGATGTGTAATCTTCAGTCAAAACTTCGAGTAGACGAATTTCAGCTGCCTCTTTGCCTTGGGATTGGAACATATCTTCTATTTCTGGCACGACTATTTTGACGGGCCAGCCGGTGTTTCCGACCGAGAGGTGTTTGTCTAGGTATATACTTTTGGCGGAGTATATGCAGGTTTTCTCGATGGGGCAAGAGAGACAGTTTGTGGCATTGCCTGCTGCGACTGGTTTTCGGGCTTTGCGAAATTGGGAGAGGAAGCCTGATGAGGAGATTGTGGAGGGAAGGTGGGGTGGTGATAGATCCTCTGCGTTTTTGGGGGTGCAGAGGAGCCAGAGTAGGACATCGATGTCGTGGCAGGATTTGGTCAGGAGACTTGGGGCTGTGGTATCTTCTCTTCTCCAGTTCCCACTGTCTTGTGTTAGCTTAAACTACCTCCATCTAGGAGCATATCGTATATACGAACCGGACGTAGGAGTGGCTCATATGCCACCAGCCAATTGGCTCCGTATGCTCAATACTAACTATGTCCCCTATCGCCTCTTCCTCCCTCACAAGCCGTCTCAACTCTCTATTGAACGGAGAATATCTCAAAACATGTCCAATGGCAAAGACCGTCTTCCTACCAAGAGCCTCCCATTCTCTTGTCACAGCTTCATAAATAGAAGTTGTATCCTCTAACGTCGTAGCCAGAGGTTTCTCGCACATGATATGAAGACCCAGTGGTGCGAGGGCTTTGATCACAGCCGTGTGCATTTCGTCTAGGACACAAATGAACACAGCATCTACGCCCTTCCACTCCCCGTTTTGTCCATTATCTCTTTCCGCGGTGATTTCGCCAGCAGCAACGCGTTGGCGACGTGCAGTCTCGTACTTCACGAAGTCATTCCAGTCCTCGAATTCCTCATGGGCTCTTGCTTCCCTAGCTTCAGGACCCCATATATATCTCTGGCCAAACTCTTGTCTCTTGAAGGCGATGGGTTCGCAGACTCCTACAATCTTTCCTAAATCGAGGCGTTGTATCGGCTTCGAATATGCATGGCCCCTGGAGCCCGCGCCGATAATGAGGACGCGAGGAACATTTCCCCCAGAAGTCGTAGAGGCTGAAGGATCATCGATGACATGGAATGAATCGTCGTTCGAGGAAGTAGATGAAGTAGAGGAAGAGGTGGGCGTGTTCGATGAGGGAAGTTGATCAAGTTTCTTTGCGAGAGCGGGAGAGATGTTGCCCTCTGTCTTCCGGGCGAAGAAGGACATGTTAATTCTGCGCTTATAGACAAATCAAAGCCTTTTCCAGATGCGTGATATAGTGTCATATAGGTCGTTCCTAAAGCTCTCGATCACCGGTGCTCTTCGACCTCGCTCCATCCAATGTCACAACAGCCATGCAAAGTGGATAACAACGTTGCATCGTATAGTGCCCACAGCCCATGCCCCATGGTCAATCGTGGAGGCGCGTCTCGAGTTCCGAGTCATGTCCCAAAGAACTAATCGCAAGGCTGATCCGTCGCCTCGCCTATCATGATCGAGCATTTGTAAGGTCCGGAGAGAAGCAATGTTAGTGGAGGAAAAGTTACACAACAACCTCCAATTTTCAATTGCCAAAAGACAGTTTGTTCATCGTTGGAAGAAAGCACGGAAAGCTAAGGTCTTGCATTTTCTCCTGCCTCTCGTCATGGGCAAGTATATACATCTTCATCACCCACAATCTTTGACTGCAACATTCAGTTCATAAGGAGACGTGCAATAACAAAATCTGTCACACTCATAGCAAGCCCCGGCATTCAATGACCGATCTACAGTTGACCAGCTGTGTTGAAGTCGCTAAGCCCAGTCTTGACACGCGCCGACATGGTCTTTTCACCCTCACGAACCCACACACGTGGATCGTAGAACTTCTTGTTTGGCTTGTCCTCTCCATCTGGGTTACCGACCTGGGCCAAGAGGTAATCCTTCTTGTTGAGTACGTAGTCCCGGATACCGGTGAGGTAGGCGTACTGCAGGTCAGTGTCCAAATTGACCTTGACGACACCGTAGCTGATGGCATCCTTGAATTCCTGGACTGTAGATCCGGATCCGCCGTGGAAAACGAGGTAGACTGGCTTGTCGCCTTTGACACCGCTGTCCTTCTCCTTAACATATGCCTGGTGCTTTCCGAGGAGTTCTGGGTGGAGCTTGACGTTACCTGGCTTGTAGACACCGTGGACATTTCCGAAACCAGCGGCTATGGAGAAATATGGGGAGATTGGCTTGAGGGTGTTGTAGATGTTGTAGATATCCTCGGGTTGGGTGTAAAGCGAGTTGTTGTCCACATCGCTGTTGTCGACGCCGTCTTCCTCACCACCAGTGATGCCGATTTCCATCTCTAGCCATTGCTTCATTGGTGCGGCACGCTTGAGGTACTTGGCGGTGGTCTCGAGATTCTCTTCGACGCTCTCTTCTGAGAGATCGATCATGTGGGACGAGAAGAGGGGCTCCTTGTGTTCCTTGAAATATGCCTCATCGGCATCTAGCATGCCATCCAACCATGGGAGGAGTTTCTTTGCGCAGTGATCCGTGTGAAGGATGACCGGGATGCCGTAGGCTGGTGCAATCGCGCGAATGTAGCTATCAAGAGCTTAGCAAACAAGCCTGTAGTGGAGCGACTGTGAGTCTTACTGTGCGGCGGCAACAGCACCCTGAATGGAAGCTTCTTGCTTTCCATTGGCAACACCTTTACCGGCAAAGTAGGCAGCTCCACCCTGCGACGTTTGCAGGATGATAGGTGCCTTTGCGTCACGAGCAGCTTCTAAAGCGGCGACGACAGTGGAGGAGGAGGTGACATTGATAGCAGGGATGGCGTATTTGTTCTCTTGTGCATGGTTGAAGAGGGCGAGCACGTCGTCGCCAACAATCTGTACAAGTCAGTCCAAGCAGGGTCCGATAGCGCGGTGCTAAGTACGTACGACTCCGGTCTTGCGGGAGAGGACTGATTGAGCTCCAGGCATGATGTGTTGTGGGCGGCGGGGGATTCTGGATGATTCGAGATCAGAGTTTTGTTGTGTTGGGAAAGCGAGGGCTAAGTATGAAGGATCCGTGGAGGGGTATGGTGGGGTGAAGAGGTTAACGTGACAGACTAGCACGTACAATTTGCTTTTTGACCAAGACGTTGAGAGATTAGATTTGATGATAGTCGATCGAAGAGAAGCGTGAAGCGTGAACGTAACAAGATGGAGGCCGAGGGCGTTTTATATGTCCACAACCGAGTCACCAAGTTCGGAATTTCTGGACCTCCACGTCTCCGATCTTCGCCGATCATCGTCAACCCAGACGTTCAGTTGCAGGTGGGTGTACACTGACTGACACGGTCACGGTAATCATGGCGGGACGTGCTGTGACCACCTACCTGCATCTGCCAGTGTGCAGGATCCGTAGTACTCTCCCCTCATCCGCCGATCATCAAAGAGTCGTGATAGGAGCGAAGACGTCTTACTCTGTTACATTGAAGACCGCTCTGTCCTGGGGACGAGATCCGTTGTTGGACGAAGGATCAGGCCGTGAGATTCACAGGGAATCCTGTAACAGTACACAGTCGCTGGATTGACAGCAGCGAAACTCAGCGCTGGAGAAAAAGAAAAAAAAAACAGGCTGCCTCGACACTTCAGGACCGCAACATTTCCCAATCCTATGATTCTCCTTGCGCAACGACTTGGATCTTCCGCTCCACAGGCCATTGATCTGAACCCTTCACCAAAATTTTGATGGCGAACATGCCTAGGTGCTTTACTCTCTTAGGGTCTTCCAAATTCACATCGACAAATTCTATGTCCCCTTCGTCCAGTGTGATTCTTGCCGCCTCGTCGTTGTGGGATAGCAATGATCGGATCTCTTGGACAATGTCTGCTGTTGAAACGGAGCCAAAGATAGGAATGGTCTGGTCTATCGCATCTGGAGCCTCAGAGCGTGGGGCTCGAACGAAGTCTAATCTTTGTGGGAGGAGGACGCCTAGGAGATCCATTGCTCGTTGTGGCTGCTACGGTATTAGTCGGAGTACGTCGACTCCAAATAGGCTAGAAGAACATACCTTAACCCCCTCCACCTTGGGTGCTTCTTGTAGCAGCTCTTCAACTTCGACATCCTCGATTTTCAATTCGACCGGTTTTGGCGGCTCCCGTGTAACAAAGTCGTAGTCTCTCCCCACAACGATCTTGCCGTCCCTGATGGCTTTCAGCTCCTCGTCGACAGCGTATCTCGCGATCTTGTTCGGGAACCATTTGCTTCGCATCACCCCTCTTGCAACAGGAACATATCTGCCTGAATAGATCTATCAGTGTGACTTCAATCCACTACTGAGAGGTTATAATTCCCACCTGGTTTTCCATATCCAGCCGTAGGCTTCAGAAGCTGTACTGAAATGCTCTTGTCTTTGTCCTTTGTGATGCCTCTTGTCTGTCCACCTGCACCGAACAATGGCTTCCAGCCTGTCTTGCCAGCTTCAACGTAGCTCCGCGCGCACGATAAACATTGAGGGACCAGGGACGGCCGTAGCCTAGGAGGCATTGTGCGGTGCGTGATGATTAATGGCTGAAGAAAGAATTGGTGAAGCTCAGGGAGATTTTCTCGCGTTTCAGCTAGCTCAGCTTGAACTGACGCGTCCGGGTGGTAGTGGGTGGTTGCTGCGTGGGTTCTCTGTAATGGATTGACGACGGCCTCTTTGTTCAATGGCTTTGAGTGGAATGTATCGAGGCCGGCTGTGGACAATTTCTGGTGTCTCTTCGAGCTTCGCGGCGGCCCGAGCAAGCCTGGGAACCGAAGCTAGCCAACAAACTGCCTACAATTTACAACGTACTAGTAGGTACATGATATACCTGCTCTCTTCCCTATACAGCAAAAGTGAAGGCCAAGAAGGAAAACTCCAACCGCCAGAAAGCATCTATCTGAGTACCTCTACGCGCCCCAGACGTACCACGCGCGCAAACTCCATGCCCAACGACGGCGACTCTTCAAGCGGAGACCGAAGCGCCTGTCGTTGATTATGCCAGAAAAGCCTCTGACGATAGCTACCTACGCTGCCGGAGCCTCCCTCGCTGCAATCACTCTTGTCTATGTCTTTGGTCCTACTTTCTTCCTCGACGGTGAAGGTAGTCCTGGCTTGAAGCCTAGCACACGAAGACCTGTTGTAGGACTAGTGAACCCCGCCAACGGTATGAACATGCCCTCGATACCAGATCATGTAGCCATTCCAAATGCTTATACCATGGCACAGACTGTTTCATAAATTCCGTCCTCCAAGCACTTGCCGGCCTTCCCGATCTCAGAAAGTACCTCATTCGCGAACTTCACCGACGCAAGCTAGACGGATCCGACGTATACAAGATAACGGCTGAGGATGTGGAAGGTAGTGGAAAGGGCGCGGACGCGAAGTTGTCAAAATTGGAAGGGTTGCGAGCTGGTATCGTTACTCAGGCGCTGAAGGATATCCTGGACAAACTCAATGAGAGACCCATATACAAGAAGACCATATCGGCACAGGAATTTGTCGTTGCGCTGGAGTATGCTTTTCACACCAGGATAAGTCGCCAGCAGCAGGATGCTCAGGAGTTTCTCCAAGTCGTGACGGAGAGGCTATGCGATGAGTATCATGCTGGACTCAAGGCGCGGCAGCGCGCAAGGTCAAGATCACTCTCAGGCCTGGCTTTGATCCAAGGCGAAAAGATACCACCACAGACACCCGAGGACTTCGTACTTGCTATGCTGCCGGCATCACCACCTACCGAAGACACAGCAGAGAAAGAATCTGGCTCCACTCCAGAATCAAGCCCAAGCCCAAAACCACCAGAGGAAGCGATCTCTGTTACCGACGATGAACTGCCGGGAGAAGAAGGGTTTCCTTTCGAAGGAAAGTTGGAATCGCATATTCAATGCCAACATTGTCATTTCAAGCCGAAACCATCAGAATCTAACTTTGTTACCCTGACACTTGCTGTCCCACAAAAGAGCTCCACCACGTTGAATCATTGCTTCGATGGCATGTTCAGAGTCGAGACTATTGACGACTTTAAATGTGACAGGTGTCGGCTCGAGCACGCCTTGAGCTACAAGAAGAAGCTACTGGCCTCGGAGGCCAACCCAGAAACAAGAGCACCACTCTTCTCAGACATCGAGAAGATTCAAAAAGCTTTGGATGAAGATCCAGAAACGCCTCCGGAAGGCGTCCAACTACCCGATCTCAAATTGGCGCCTGCACGTCAAATAAAACGACATATGCGGATATGCTCCTTTCCCAAAATACTGGGCATTCATCTCTCAAGGTCAATGTACTCGGCAACTTCCCTATCACAAAAGAACATGGCCAAAGTCACGTTCCCCGAAACATTACCGCTGGGCGGTATTCTTGATCAAAGGAAATACAGACTTCTAGGTGTCGTAACTCATAAAGGCGGCCACAACAGCGGCCACTACGAAACGTTTCGTCGACAAGTGACCTCAGTACCTTTCTCCACACCCCACTCCTTCGGCTCGGAAGGCGTATATAGCCAAAGCGTGAATGGGAGCGCCATCCCAAGCGCCGTGCAAAGTCCCCGCCTCGGCGCGCAGGGCACAGAAGAGAGACGATCGAGTAAGGGCGTCAGCAAACGATTGTCAGGCTTCTCTTCCATGCTCTCGCCCACATCAGAAGACGCTGGACCCTCAGCCTTCTCAACACCCAATCTCGCCTCCCCCTCCGAGACATCACTATCCTCCCGCTCCTCCTTCTCAATCTCAGGCTCCATGCGACGGAAATCAAAAGCCCCAACTTCAGCACCAAAAGAAAAAGTGGAGATTATAACAACAGAAGGCACATCACCGACCGAATCAACCACGCCAAGTACAGGCGTGAGATTGAGTACCGTGAGTTCGAAGATGGTGCCGAATGTGCTAGGGGAGAAGGTGAGGGCGAAGCGGAAGGCGAAGAAGAGGGATAACCTGTGGTGGAGGGTCAGTGATGATAAAGTGAAGGAAAGTAAAACGACTGAAGTACTGGGGATGCAGAAAGAAGTGTATCTCTTGTTCTACGAATTGATCCAGGGAGAGGATGAGGATGATTAGGTTCTGGGTTAAGGCCAATGTGGCGATAGAGTGATCGGCCATGGGGAGTCAGTACCAGGAACTTCAATGGAGGATTGGAGCTGGTCTTTGTATATACTCACTCACGAATCTGTAAATAGCGACCGACCTAGATGGTAGAGGGGAGAATCATGTACACTCTCGAAAGATGGTTCTTTCTGGTAAGTCTAATCCGTTCAATAAGTAGATACTACTACTAGTAAGTAACTACCTACCTTCCTATACGCCACGTGATATCTGGCAAACAACTTGATCTAGAAAGAACACCCACTGAAACTTTGCCCAACCTTTGAGTCTTCCCCCTATCAAAGCTGTCGGAATTGCGGCAAATCCGAAGCGGGGCCCGGTCTTGAAACAGGGCCCAGTCGATGACGGCCAATCAAAGACTCGACCTGACATAATTCATGTACACAGTACCTCGACTTTCTCACCTCCCGAACCGTCTCATCCTCCTCTCAATTTTCCATGTCCTGCCGTCGAGTCCTAACTCGATTTTCAACTACCAAGATCCCCCAGATCGTCCGTATCGTTCGCCTCACAAGAACATACACCATGACTGCCACTCAAGGTTCATCCGGCCCGAGAATCACAAACGGCGATCTCAACAACATCTCCTCAATGCGTGCTGCAACCAGGGAATTAAAGGTCGATGAAACCTATTTACGTGAATCACTGGCGATACCTGAACAAGAAGATGAAATTGAGGTTCGAGAGAAATATAGGCCATATTTGCTGTCCGAGGATGTTACGAGTAACGATTGGATATCAAATGTGGAATTGAGTACGGTGCTGAAGTTGTCTGAAGAAAATATTAAGAGTTCGGGAGAAGGAAGGTTAAAGGTACTGGTTCTATATGGGAGTATGAGAAACCGGTGAATTTCATTTCACCATATAAGATAGACTGTGCTGATAATAGGCGTAGGTCGTATTCTCGATTATTGGCATTCGAAGCCGCCAGGATCCTGTTCAGACTTGGTTGTGATGTTCGAGTCTATGACCCAACAGGATTGCCAATGAAAGACGACGTTCAGCATAGTCATCCCAAAGTCCAAGAACTTCGCGATCTGAGCCGATGGAGCGATGGACATGTTTGGGTTTCACCGGAACAACATGGAAACCTCGTAAGCCATATATCTTTCCTCCAGCTATCCTCCCACTGTTCCAAGTCACCAAAAGCATAGGCTAAAAAGTACAAAGACGGCAGTCTTCAAAAACCAGATCGACTGGATCCCCCTCTCCACCGGTTCCGTCCGACCAACACAAGGCCGCACCCTAGCCCTTGCCATGGTCTCAGGCGGGTCTCAATCGTTTAATACCGTAAACTCCCTGCGTCTCCTCGGCCGCTGGATGCGCATGTTCACAATCCCAAATCAATCATCCGTACCACAAGCCTACACCCAATTCACCGACGAGGTAGCCGAATCAGCAGCCGATTACGTAAGGAAAGAAGGAGGAAGTAGAATGATGCCTAGCGGGAATCGAGATCGGCTTGTGGATTGTATGGAGGAGTTTGTGAAATGTACGATTGTTATGAGGCCGCATTTTGAGTTATTTGGGGATCGGTTCAGTGAGAGGATGGAGAAAGTGGACAAAGTGAGGAAGCTGGAAGCGGCGAAAGAGGCGGAGAGGAAGGCGGAAGAGGAATTGAAGAGCGTGACTAGTGGTGTTAATGGCGTGGCTATCAATTCTCCAGAGAATCCCAATGCCTAAGAGCTGGGAGGGTAGGAGTAAAGGACCGAATCGATAATCTGGTTCCGCTCCCGCTTCTTGATGTTCGCGAGTGCAAGCGTGTATATCGATCATGCTCAGCACGATATGCACGTCGATAAATTCCTAATCATTCTTCTTCGCGGGCTTACTGGCAGGTTATCGCTGTCGGATTCCGTTTCCGTCAGTTTGACAAACCTGTTGTGAAGGAGGAATCTATAGAACATAGATGAGCTAAACATAGAAGAACCAGGGGATGCCGGGCGTTATAGGCACGTCATTACTTGTTCGACGGCGGCTTCTTCAAAAATGGTCTTGTTGACCAGTGTCAAAACTTGCACAAACCTATTCTTTTCCCCATGGATTTCCCACGAATTACTCCAAACAACAGCAACGCTAGTCCCTCCTCTTTGTAGGCTTCGGCCACAAAACTTCCTGCTCCATGTCTTCATCCAAACCTAACAATTTCCTCTCCACTACTCCCAAGGGGCTTTCCGGCAAGATCCTCGTACTGACATTTTCATCAGCAAACCTCGCCCTCCAATAAACTTCAGGTCTCGCATCCGGACCATGCGGATACTCAATGACAAGCTTCCACTCATCCATTGCCTCCGGCTCGTAATCGCCCTTATCATCCGTGCCCGGTCCACGATTGAGAACCCGGGTTCGAACAGAGGGGTGCATGTATTCATGTGTATTCCGAAGAGGGCGATCGGTCACGCGACCATCGTCGGGATTGACTGCATAGTAGGTTCCTGGTGTTCGTGTTGTACCACCTCCAATTGCATAGATTCCGCCCATGGAATTATAAATCTTCCCGAACGACCAGGGTCGTACCTTCTTGTGGCGAGACCGGTAATATTCGATATTTTCATCTTCTTGTTGAATGATGTAGTTTGAGTACATGTCAAGGAATGGAGAGAGCTGGGACATCATCCATGCGAGCGAAATATTGGCGATTTCTTGGTCGTCGTAGCCGCCGCCGATATTTCCGTGTACGCCTGGAAACCAGACTTGTCGTAGTTTTGTACGATTGTTGGCTGGCTTTTCCCATATCGCTGGACCAAAAGCTGTTCTTCGCTCGTCCAAGGCCAAGGCTTGAAAGGCATTTTCGACGCAATTCGATAGCTTGGTGTCGTAGAAGGACATCTCTCTCGACTGATCAGTTTGAAGACCGACTCGTGTGAGAACGTTTATACGCGGCAGGCCTAGTGCGCCTGCAGTAGTGAACGTGGTAAGCTAGTCTTCGATGCGCTTGCGAGAAGCTCAAATGCGTACCTACAGTGTCCCATACACCAATAGCCTTTACGGTCACATTCAGATCAGATAACCCGCGCTGCAGCTATTAGCAAGACCATGCTACGAGAACTTGACTTTCCTAGACTTACGCGATATAGCTCGTCTCGATATCGAGGATTATTAGCGCTTGGCTTATTTCTGAAAGGAATATCTGGGTTCTTGGGTCTGTAATGCGGATCTCTTCGATGCATCACATCTCTAAATACCTCCGGCCAATACGCGAGCCCTTTTTTCGTGAGCAGACCCACCGTTGCGATGATTCCAGCCACAGCTCTCACGGTGAAGGCTCCCCGTGAGAAGCCTAGCAGAAATATCTCGTCACCCTCTGAGTAATTGTTGGAGAGAAATGAATATGCTTCTCTCACATTCTCGCGCAACCCTTCTCCAACGGCACCTGCGCCAAGGACCACATTAGAATCGGGAGAGATACGTCCGAGAAATTCGCGGATCAAGAGCAAGAGTTGATGAGGTTTGGAAGCAAAAAAGAGAGGCTTACCCATTACGACTCTATCCAAAATACCGCCCTGGCTTCCTACCCCAAAATGATAATAAACGACTTGCGGGATCCCATCATCACTTTCTGCCTTGATCGCCCGAGATATACGAGTGATGTTACTTGGAATCGACAGCTCGCCATTTTGCATGCCATCATCAGAATTCAACCAAGTCCCGTCACAGGCCACAACCAGCCTTTTGTACGCGCCTGTGGCTTTTCCGTAGCTCCGCTTCACAAGCGCTCCACTCCGCGCCGGCGATCTGGTCCGAGGCGATCGAGTTCGAGGTGAACGGTCTCCGGAATTGCTGGCGGGTATAGTTGAGACTGGCAGAAGCTCATCGCGTCCTAACCGTGTTGACATGTTGTGTGGCCTCAATCCAGGAAGTTCCTAGTAGAAGAAGGACCGAAGTCCGCGTACACAGGAGCGAGTTTGTGCAGTGCGCGCCAATAATCTACCAGCAGCTCACGCGATTGATGATGTTGCAATGGTGCAGGGCCTTGTGGGTTAGGGAATAAAGATTTTGGATGATTTTTGATGATTTGCTGACAACTTCCAAAATGTGGGCCTTCGAGGTTCGGGGAATCAGGGGAGGCGTGGCAGATCTTGTACGCTTTGCTTCTGCGAGGCAAAAAAGGAGGAACGTATGGTAAAGGAGAGGAGGGCCAATTGGAAGGGATCGAGATGCAACCTTGAAGATGAGAGGATGGAGATGGAGAAAGCCCGAGCAATGAGTCGGTTTATTAATAGCTGCCATCAGATCGGACTTCACCAAGGTTCCATGAGGCCGCCGTATCGTGACCGACGCGTGACTTCCCTGAGCCACTCATGGCCATCCGTCCTTTGCTCCCTGGAATCCAGTCGACTACATATATTTCTCGTAGAACCTGGAAAATGAAGGAAGGTTTTGACATGCTAATTGTAGTAGATAGTAGGTAACGATCGAGAATAGAGTATCGACTCGACGTAGTTGTTACTATATAGTTGGTAGTAGTACCTTAGATTATGTACTTCTTCGACTAGTTAGGTACAAGCTGTGAGCTTTAAGACTAGTAAAGAATTCTATCGATTCTTGTATCAAGAAATCAGGTAAGGTCGGATCCACTAGACCTCTCAAATTTGTAGATATACAACGAGGTTGAGTACGCTAAAATGATTTTAGCTCGCAAAGTGTCTACCTATATTTCAGCGAGATGGCCAAAATCCTCCAAATGATACAAGAAGGACCCACTCAAGTCAGACGAGTTTCCGCATTAGGCAGAAAAAAATAGTATACAGTATGGTTACTTTCAGCCTTATCGTGTTCCGACAACCGCCGAAAACCCTACCCCTGTTGCAAATTTGGTGTCAGATTTTTTAGCGTCGGTTTGATTGGTGGTCACAGCATACGCACGTGGCGTTTCTCGGACATCGTTCCACGTTCCACCTTCACGCGACCTCCATTGTGCTCCTTGGAAGTTTCGTCCGAGGTAATCAGCCACGGTTGGAAATTGCTGCTGAAAAAGAGATGTTCTTCGAAGTGTGTTCGAGGTGAAGCAAAAGAACGGGTGGAGGTTGTTGCTGAAGAGATGGTCTAGGCTCCACCTCAACATGTCGTTATCGTATCTTCGATACAGGCTGTCAGCACTGTAAGAGCAAGGGGGTTACTGTATGGGGTAAAGATGGAGCTCTAAGAATGCAGGTGCAGGTGCGTACCTAAGTACGGAGTACCCAGGTTTCATCCGAGCTCGTTCGAGATGACATCAAAGGCTTTCACACCGCTATCAACGCCTGTATGTATTTATTGACGTCGAGATTGTTGACAGCAGCAAGCTGGAGGTGGGCGCAAATCGACTGAGATCAATTTAATTATTCCATCTGGCATTCTTGGCTTCCTCGGTCGCGAGTCAATATGTTGCCAAAAGGGGCAAGACATGAGTGCTGACGGACAGATGATATCAGACATCGCGATGGGTCATCCCGGCACCATGGTTGGGACCAAGCCGGATGTCGAGAAGGGAGGGAGAATTTTGGGGAAAAACTGATGTAGTGAAGCAGCAAACGGAAACTCGTCTGCTGCGATTGGAGTTGCTATGCTACCTAATTACCATGATCCCCATACTTTTCCCAGGGATCTGGAATTGCCATGAATGCTTTTTCGCGAAATCCATTTCGTTTGTATCGTTAGCGTGTGGATCTGTGTGGCGCTTTCTAGGAACCATGTGCCTGACGAGATTTCCTAGAGCGAGAACAAGCGTGTTGCGAACAAGAACGGCGCCGGGGAAGGCGGGGACGGGGACGGGGTCGAGTGACACCAGGAGCAACCAACGGGTATTCCGTAGGAGGTAGGGTGATGGGAGGGATAGGCGCTCGTTCAATCAGTGAGGTTGAGAGAGCGGGATCATAGCCGCGGACGCATTCTTGGAATCAATTGCACAAAGCTCGGTCGGTCCTTGGTAGCAAGTGTTAGTAATAGGTAGTGAGACAGTCACAGTACCCAAGTTGAGAAGAATGAAGCTGAGGGTTGGGTGAGCGGGCAGGCTCACGATAGGGTGGAGTTCACCGTTGGAACAACGAAGCCCAGGCAACAACCTAAGGCTTAAGGTTGGAGTGCAGGTTGGAGGTGCAGGTGGATGCTCAATTCGGACTGGGGGGTCAGTTCCTATTCGCTGGCGCCTCACGAGATTCCCACGGTACAACCCCTGCATTACTTTCATCCGTATACACAGTACTCTACCAGTACACAGGCGGGATTACATAGGTAGGGAGTAGTGAGTGCACAGTACTGGGTAGGTACGGAGGTAGTAAGTAGTGAGTGCACAGTACTAGGTACCTTGGGTAGTGAGTAATTATGCACAGTACTACTACTAGGTAGTGAGTAATTATACACAGTACTACTACTAGGTAGTGAGTAATTATACACAGTACTAGGTAGTGAGTAGGTTGCCGAGTTAGGTAGTGGTAGGTAGGTACAAGTTAGGTAGTGGTAGGTAGGTAAGAAGGTAGGTACGACATGACGGCTTTTAGTATCATTATTATTATATAGTGCCAGCCATACTACTACACAGTACTATATTCGCTGCCCAACCACCCACCGAATCCTTCAACTTGACCTCTCCGTCTCGAGTATTTAATGGCCTGAAACGTGCATCTCCAGTTGCAATCATTGCCCATCCGAGCTTTTCGTAATCCCTCTAGCAGCCCAGGCCAGGGTCATCTTGAACTTGGAGGCGCAGATTCGCTCATTGCTCCGACGCTTTCTGCGCTAACCCTCCATCCAGGGGGCAACACGAAGTCGCTGGCCTTCACCGCGCATTCCTGATTCCTGAAATCCCCAGGTATTTTCCAGCCTGGGCCAGTTCAAGACGGCGGCATCTGCAAGCAGCACGCATTGCAAGCATCCTGCTCAGAAAGCCGCGCCTTGCTTCCAACAGCTAGACGTCCCTTCACCGTCTCACCAGCACCACCAGGCCCTGCCGAACCAATCGTGTGGCGACCGTATCCCGGGAACATCTAATTCCTGCTCCTGGTCCTGGTCCTGGTCCTGGTCTACCTCCACCCTAGGCTGTACCTAGTCTACCTCCACCCTAGCCTGTACCTAGTCCCCAGCAACAACTTAAACTTCTTTTCCTGTGTCGTATGCGCGCTCCGGCCTTGCGACGACAAGACTGATTCCCATTTCCAATACCTACCCTCACCACGCCTCTGGCTCCAGTCTGTCGAGTACAACACAACATACTACGACCCAAGTACTGGGCTCGCACGCACCGATGCCTTACAACACCCGACGAAAGTCGGTCTCTTTGTCCTCGCTCGGAGTCCATGTGCCAAAAAGTCTCAGCTCATCTGCCTCTGCCCACCGCTCACCGCCCGCTACTGCCACATCGCTTGCTACGGAGAATCAACCACCACAGAAAAAGTTGAAGCGATCGCATTCGGCTCAAGAACCATCGCCCAAGCTGTCGGACCCGTCATCTGCACCAAACTACAAGCAAACACAAAGTCGAGCCTTCGACACGCCGCCACCGTCTCCAGGAGGCGGGTCTCGACACTGCAAGATCGAGACCGAGGGCATCAACGACGATATCGTGGTCGCTGTGATTGAGCAACTCGAAAGGACTGCAAATCGACCCCACCTTCTCAAAGAGCTCGCTGCCATTTTATCGAATCACATTCCCATTGTTCAAAGGTACCCAATACAACCTCCACCCTCTCCCTTGCATCCTCTACTGACGTTTCCACCAGCTCTGCGAATCAACCAGCCATTATCTCCTCACGCCTGTCGACCTTTATGAAGAGACAATGGACGGCATTTTCTCCATGTCCCATTGGTAAAGAGTTGATTGGAACTCACCCGAAGCGCATCTTCTTCTACCTCAGCCAACAGCCCCACCAACCCTTTCCAGAACCCGCCGAGACTATTGCTGCACAGCGCAGAATCATCTCGCCGTCACTCACATCGGCCGAGAACGAAGACGAGGATGGTCCGAACACGCGGAAACGGAACGAAATGTCGCCTTCTCCTGAGGTCGACCTCTACTCTCCTATTCTCGACGACACACACCCGCACTTGTCTTCCCATCATTCATTTCCAACTATTCTCGCTCACACGCCTTCGCACGAGCGATCAAAGACACTCCCGCATGGTCGCACGAGTCCACCGCTCGAGCGCGACGAGCGGGAATTCACACAGACAGCCAGCTCGTTACAACAGAGAAGACGAAGCGAAACAAAAGAGCTTGAGGAGGCAAAGGACATTCCCAAGCCTACCATTGAGGCTTCCGACGAGCCTATGATCCAGCCAGATGAATCGGAAGAAAGCGCCGCTTTGCGGAACAAGGAAGCCGCAGAGCAGTTGTTCGGACATGCTGATCGACACTTGACCCTGTCCAAAGTCATGTACATGGAAAGCAGTCCGATGCTCAAACCACAAATGCACATCGACCTGACGTATCAACGGCACATGGAGATGCGCGATGTGCATCATTTGATTCATGAGGTGGATTTGCTTTGCGAGACGGTTGAGCTCGACGAGCTCGACGACTTGTTCTCTTCTTACTAGAGTGTTGCTGGCACGACATATTCTCTTCGGTACTCCCTTTTCACTCTAGACGGGCTGCATGTATCTCTCTGGTTTTGGAGTTCTTTTTCCGTTAGTCAGCGTTGATTGATGATCTCATGTTTGCGTTGTCTCTCGTCTCCCATCTTTATTAAGATGTTTACGACAGTCTATTATTATGGAGTCGTTGTTTACTGGGACGGTCACAAGTTTTCCCTGCACTATGCTATCATGTTTTTCGGATCATTTTTTCATTCCTATTACCCGAAGAGCTTGGCTGTCGGAGAGTTGTACGAATAGTCATTGAGAGAGGAGGAGCATTTGACGTTGATTGATACCCCCCAATCTGCGTTTCTTTAATTGCTCTAAGGATCTTTCTCGGGATCTTACCATGGTTGTGGAGGGCGCGAATGCGCGAACGAGATGGATCTTGCAGTTTCTTGCATGAGATGGGATCCGCGCAAGGCTGCGTGCGCGGCGCGGGAGGAATTCCTTTTCACGATGGAGTATGCACAGATGAGGTGCGGTGGAGGCGGGCGGGGAAAGCACAAAATGTTCATAAAAGCACAAATTCATTCTATTGGTATCCTTCTTGTTGTCCACTCCTTGCATCATCGCATCGTATGGTGCAGATGTGGTGGTCATGGTCATGGTGTTCCAAACCCTCCCTGGTCCGATCCACTTTTCATCAACATCATTCACCGCCAATCTGATTGGTCAGGGTGACTTTCTTCAATGTCACTTTATTCTGGCTTGTGATGATGCGCCCACGACGATGCAAGGATTCGAAAGCTGGGCTCTCCTTGTCTTTCAGGCATCTAGGGAGTAAGAGCATGTAATCCATATTCAATGGTCATACTGTGGTAATAATAAACATGCAGCGAGAATTTACACATCGCCATGCGCATCTATACGTATAAGTACGCAGTGGGAGGGAGGGATTACATTCGCTATGCGAGCCCCCTCATCATCAAGGAACAATTGCTGCGGATGTGCTCCGCCTTCAGGCAAAGAATGTGGCCCAGGCATCATGTATGTACTATGTAGGCACTACTGCCAACCCACACACGTGCCACAGTACACGTTGACAGCGTTTGAGACACGCGAGTCTTCCGTCCGCATGGTGTCATACATGACCCATGCCATTGTAACATCTCGATTGGGTTATATACTTGGACACGACACCTGGGCTGTTCTGTAAGGTTAGTAGTGAACATCACTCCCGTCAGCTTGTTTTCGTCGAGTCACAGATGATGGGGTGACACATTGGGATGATCGGAACAGGGGGGTCTTGCCTGGGATGAACCGGCTTGGCGAGGCTGGGAAGAACGTGTTCGACGAGGCCTTGGCCTTGGCCTTGTTGTTCCAGTAGGTACATGCTTCCCTTGAATGCGTCGATTGAGTCCTGCTTGATTGGGAAATCTTCGGCTTCGATTGTGAGACCCCTCTTTGTTCCCAAGTGTGGCATGGATTCATCATCGATGAGGCTGTATCCAGCTGATCGTTTTCTGCATTGAGAGTGTGACAGGGCTGAGGGAGATGCATTCGGCTGGAAGCGATGGGATGGCATGTATGCGTGCTTTTGTTGATGAGGTGGACTTGGAATTCGATGGGAAAAAGACGGACGCAGCTATGCGCAGATCAAGCTCCGGGTCCAAGTGGGATGGTTGGAAGGGAGCGCTTCCGACTGGCTAACCCTGAACTGGAAGATCAATGTTAGACTGAGATCTTTTTCTTGGATCTGGGGTCGGTCGGGGAGCTTAGGCTTGCTTCTAAACCCCTGAATCTAGCAAGAGCCGGAGACCGAGAAGAATGTGTTGGCCTTCATGATTGACGTACGTGAGCAAGATTGATGCTTCATCGGATGGGCTAAACCAAAAAACAAAAACATACAGCAGCGAGAATTCGCTGGTGGTCTCCCACCCAACTACTAATTCGCCGATATCAAGGTTATCTAGGAATGAGCGAACGGGAATTCGAGCTTTCTTGATCCTGTGGCCGTATGTAGCAACCGGGGTGGATGTACTGGTTTACATAGTGATCCATTTCGCTCGGGCAAGGCTGAGGCTACAACGATGACACCACAAACAAAACCCACACGTTATAAATGAATAATCCTCCATTCGTATTCCAACCTCAGGCAGCAGTAGCAGCCCACTCTGTAAACTCCTCATCCCTCGCCTCCTCTGCATCAAAGCTAAATCCCCCCGACCCAGCCCTGTGAAAGCCAAACCTACTACCGTCCGCATCTTCCGGCGTTCGCACTGGATCCGTAGACATGGCCCAACCCAAAGAACTCGAATTGTGTACATGACATTTCTGACACAGAAACGTGTAGGTCAGATGTGTTGCATTGAGGAAGGTACCAGCAGCAATGGTTCTGAGAACAATGTCTGATTTGAAGACAAGAGGAGAAGCGTAGTTTGATATTTTGCGGACCGAGGACTGAACTTTGCCTGCGTTGGTCCAGACTACGATCAAGGGGTTATTAAGCATTGTTGTGCCGAGGGCTATACTGCCCAGCCAATGCCGTCTTTGAGAGGTGCTTGCTGATTGGAACGTCAGTGGTGGTGTGGTTGGAGTGCAAGGTTTCGCAAGTTGGAAAGAGATCGCAAAACGAGTCTTCGCATGCGCGGGAAAAGTAAAGTTTACACACTTGGACTTACATTGGAAATGGAAGAGCAGTTATTTGTTCCTGTAAATGAATCGGGAAATTACTCCAATTATTTTCTAAGAGAAATTGGTTTATTGATTGCATCAGAATGGAGATTGAGAAGTTACTATAGTACCGTAGAACACACCCAAAGATAAATAATTACTATCCTTGCTTCTTACAAGAGCCAGTCTCGAAGAAGTAAAAGCTAAACTTTATAAGATCTAGCTATTCCCCTTTGAAGCAAGATTCTGACTACTGGCAGGGATAGCGACTAGTCCTCTTTCCGCGTGCTCTACCATAGATGCAAGTGTCTGTATGCGGGGTCAAGTAGTTCGGTTGCCCGCAACCATCCGTGGGTGGCCCTGGATTGTGGATATAGATTTGTGTAGCCAGCACAAACCTCTATAAATCCCAGATCCTTCGATTATCAAACGGAAGCAAGTCTTCGATGGAATTGGGCGAAGTCTATTATGCAAACGAGGCAGTTCAGATCTTGCTTTCCCTTGCCGCGCTCTTCTTCATCTCTTCACTTAGTATCATTCCTTGTGGCCCACTCCTACTCCCATCACCAGCCCATTTTTCGCCGTCAACCTTCTCCCTCCAGGCCCATTTCTCAGAATATCTTTTTTCACACTTCTCCAACAGACAATCGACAATCTTCTCACCAATAACGGGTACAAATTTGAAGCCGTGCCCGCTACCTCCAGTAGCAACGAACAGAGTTTTATTATAAGATGGATGGTATGATATTAGCCAGTCTGACGTCGGCGTATCTGCGTAATGGCATAGGCGGGAATGTTGCCATGGGCGTTTCGGGATGGCCGACAAGGGCGAGGAAGGAGGGATGATAGTATTCAAGTATTCTCGCATGTTGCTCAAAGCTTGCTGAGGGATTGGCTGCGCTCCTAAGGGGTGATCGGGATTCGTTTGCGGCAATGAAATGGTCATCTTCTCTGACGGCTTCTCTGGATTTGATATCGTGGTTGGGTTAAGATAGCCATACGCATGTCTTGCGACCTTGAGGTAAAATCTGCCTTTTGAATGCTGGCCTGCTGGCTGTGGAAGTCTGTCGGGCGGTGGAGGAGGGATGAAGAACATGCCGTTGGAGATGTTGAGTTGGACCGGAAGCCTGGCTAGTATAGCTGCTTCCTCTCGAGTAACTTCAATATAAGCAACAGCCTGGCCTGTAGCAGTCACTCGTCCTCGCAGGTCGACCAAGGATGGCGACCAAGCTCCTGCTGCGAGAATAATCAAATCTCCAGAGAGGAAATTTCCATCTTGGAGGTCAACTCCCACACATCTCTTTCCTCGGCCTTCGCCTTCGCCATCAGAGAAGAGCAACGTCTCGACACCAACAGACAAGAACCTGACTCGATTTGTGGCCACCACTTTTGATCTCAAGAATCTCATGGTCGCCTCCGCATCGGCCCAGCCGGAGTTTGTGTTGAGATATCCCATGCTCCCACACGCGCCCTCTGTTCCTGTTGCTTGGGCCAATTTGGCGTTGCAGTCGAATGCTTTGATGGTGTCTTCTGCCTCCAATTCGCACACATTGCCATATGACTTGCTTACATATTCTTCTGCTCCCACTTCCCCCGAGAGACAAAGTCCAGTTTCGTGATAGCGATTCTGAGCACCCCATTCTCCTCTCCAAAGTTTCTGAGCTTCACAACCTAGAGATGCGTACGCTGCGTCGGCGTAGTCTTGGATTGGTTAGAAGTTTGAACGCAAAGAATCACAGGGCAGGACCCCAAGCATACCTGCGCGGACGATTCGAGAGGTGTCAATCTTGAACTGATTAGCACATGTGGAGATATCAGACATGGTGGAGGTCTTATTGTATATACACTGGCGGCATCTGGGGCAGGAAAGGGCAATCTGTCTATGACCACAATGGCCGACTGTTCGTATTCCTCTCTGTCACACAGAGCGAGAGCGGTTGATAGTCCAAAGACGCCAGATCCGACAATAAGGATCAGAGCAGGAATCTGCTTGTCGGACGACATGGCTGGGTATCGTCAGAACCGGGAAATAACAAATGACAGCAAGAAGCGAAAAGAAAGGGAATGTGGAAATTGTATGTATATCCGTAGTATCTACTCCAGTGGCAGGCCAGGAAGAGACAATGGGGAGAAGATAGGGCGCAATTTCGGCCAGAGAAGGCTATACACGGTCAAAATTGTAATTAGGGACTCCGAGTCCGTCACATTGCTTCCGTCAACAGACCATCGGCCAAAGTATCTTGACATTCTCTACTTGCGCTGGCGCATCTAATTCATCAGGCTTCGCATCTCGGATACCTACCGTAGAGCTATATCAATCGCAATGGCACGCCAACCGCTCAGAACCGCCTCTTCCCCGAGACCTTCACCCAAAACCTCCATACTTTCGCCATCTCCTGCTTCAGATCTGCCCGCCAAATCCCCCACTGCCCCTCTCAAATTGCCTCCACGTGTACCCAAGGTCATTCTGCTATTCGGCTTCGTGTTCATAACCACAGTCTCCTACACAGGCGCAAAGATATACAATGTCTACAAATCGCCTCCACCAACACCAAAGGAAATCGAAGCAGCCGAGGCCGCCAATCTAATAGCAGTGTACGACAAAACCGCCGCCGACTTTGACAAAGAGGTGAATTCTCTGGAATACTGGAACGGCACAATGCGCCTTCGACGGAAATTAGTCAAGCAAGCAAGAGGAGATGTATTGGAATCGGCAGCAGGAACAGGAAGGAATGGGGAGTTCTACATTGCAGAAAACATAAGGAGTCTCACGTTCATAGACGCCTCAAAACCAATGCTGGAAATAGGTCGGAAGAAATGGGTCGAAGCGTATCCATTCTCCCTCACAGCGCCAGACCCCAAAAAGAAGCCGGAGGTCAAAGCAGCAAAGAAACATCCATGGTCACCTTCAAAGCCCATTCAATTCCTCGTGTATAATCTCGAGAGATCATCTCTCAACCCTCCCAAGCACCCAACGCGAGGACCAGGCTATGATACAATAATCCAAACGATGGGGCTCTGCTCGACTACTCAACCCAACACCCTCCTTGCCTCCCTCTCCAGCCTTCTTAGACCAGGCGGTCGCATACTGCTCCTCGAACACGGCAAATCACATTACGAATGGTTGAACGTCGTACTGACCAAATCGGCGCCAGGACATGCAGCACGCTTCGGCTGTTGGTGGAACAAAGACATTGGCAAAATATGCCAGGATAGCGGTCTTGAGGTTGTAGAAATCAGGAGACCCGGCTGGTGGAACCTGGGAACAACGTGGTGGGTTGAGCTGAGAAAACCCGCAAACGCGCCCAAAGTCAAGATCGAGGAAGCAGCGGTCGATGATGGCGAAAAGAGTACTAGTATACAGACACAACCGGAGAGGTCACGGGGATGGTCAACATGGTGGGAAATGCTTGGAAGGGGGGGCAAACCTGCTGGCAAAGTCCAGGAAGACGTGGTAGTTGATAACGAGAAGAGCAACACACAATCAAGGAAGAAATCACCATGACAGAAAAATTATCGTCTACAAAAGACCAACGCAGCCCTCTCCGGATCAAAGTTACCAAACGCAATCAATGACGTTTTACCTTGAAGCCCTCCACCAGTGGAAGGCATCAGTGTACAGTGGCGAGAATTGATCTGAGCATTTCATACCCGCCAAGGATCAACGCAGTTTTGCCACAAGCACTTCCAAATCGCTATCGATGTCGACGAGTTTCTGGTGATATTCTTATCTGGGATTACCAGAAACTTGGCAGTGTCGGTTTCGAAATCGAATACTCATGCCTTTGTGCGCAATGGACGTTGTCCATAGGCCGAAGCAAGCATGTTATGGATGAGCCCACTGTGAGTGCGTGGAGACAACAAAGATCACAATGCAGGTCGAAACCTTCAATGTTGTTCAACACCATCCGACACATTATCACAGAAGCAGAGAAAAGCGGGCACAAGCGTTTGTCAGATCGTGAATGATATTTCAATCAGACTACCAGCCAGAGGGCAGGCCCCGACCCAACGAATGACTGCCTCCATTTGCCGTTGTCACCCAGCTATGAAGCAACCATCAATAAAGCTCTCTGTTGCTTTCTCATGCTCAATACCCTTAGCACACGCACCCACGTTCGCAATCAATCGCCGACTTTTAAGGAAAAAGAGCACAAAAAGCGACCAACCAATCTACGTGATCCACTGCCGCCGCCACCAACCCAGACAGGGTGCCCATGGAGTGAGCCTCCGTACCACATCTGACCAACAGTACCAAATGTTGGAGTTAGAGAGAAAATGAAGAATTATGTTTGACGGATAGCAGACCCGACCTGCGTCCCCGATAGCCGCCGTTGAGAAAGATCATGGGTCTTTGAGTGTGATGAAGCTGTCTACGGGCAGTGTATACCTCCAGGTGAATGTGAATACGAAAGGAAGAAAACGATGAGACCTCTCTCCCCGATCGCATTTTGTTTGTGAAAGGTCCCATTGAGCGCCCAGAACACCGTGCAATGCCGCAGATAAAAAGCAAGAATGGGGGTAGGCAGTGAGAATTTGTGTGATGAAAACTCCGTTGCCGACGAGATTGCAAAGAGACACCATTTTGCCTTGCCAATCTCGGGAGGATGTGTTGTACAAACAATGATGTTACATGGTGTCATTACTCAAGACTTGCGGAAGTCGCTGAGCACAGGGTAAATCAATTCGAAGGCTTGATAGATTTCCTCTCGGACTTTGGCACCCGTCTGGCATGGGTTAGCACGAGTTGTGAGGGAAAGTAGGTCAGCAACATACCAAGACGATCTTGCCAGAAACGAAGATGAGGAGCACAATCTTAGGCTTCATCATACGGTAGATCAAACCGGGGAACAGCTCGGGCTCGTAGGACGAGAAGTTGTGATGCTTGGATGCAAGACCTTCGAGACGAATTGGGAACTTGACATCGCAAGATCCGACGATATTCTGAATTTTGAAGTCTGTGAACTGGGCGTTGAAGCCGAGCTTCTGAATGATGCGCGCATACTTGCGGGACGCCAACTTGGAATCGTCTTCCGACTTGGCACCAGTGACGACCATCTTGCCTGATGCGAAAATCAAGGCAGTGGTCTTTGGGTCGCGGATGCGCATGATGACGGCAGCGAAACGCTTTGGATTGTACTCAGCGTTACGCGCGTGCAGTCTACGAAGTCAGTTCTGTGCCAACCACTGAAGACTCGCTTTACTCACGCGATGGTCTTCAAGTCCAATCGGCAGTTCAAGTTGACCGTCGCGACCAAGTTCTGCAACGTTGGAACGATGCCGCTCACGCCATTGATATTGGCAGCACCTGGTGTTGCAGCGGGGGTGGCCGGCGCGACGCCATTTGGCGGCACGCTGACAACCTGCTGTTGAGGTGCTGAACCATCTGACGGTGGAGTGAGATCGTTCGCAGCGCTAGGATAGGCCAGGGAGTGAGCTACACAGACGGCGTCAGTAAATCTCGCGACAACCAACGCGTCGCAAGTGAGGCTTACGAGACGTGAACGCCTTTGCCTGCGCGGCAGTGGTTGGGTGACTCGTCAACGTATCCATGATTGATCAGCTGTCACGATTTTGATTATGAATGTGTGGGAGGTTGGCACGCGGAAAGTGGGATTGTATATTCTGAGAGGTGCCTTAGGAGGGCGGCCAGCTAAATAGTGGGACACGGTATTAGACCGATATTCAAGTGTTTGTGTTTGTCGGTGTTGTGAGGATGGAGGGCTCGAGGTCGATCGCGACACGAAGGTAGAAGGCTGAGACTTCCGGCGTCGGTTTGTGATCTATTCGAGATCTCGTCCAGAACAAAGGTAGAGATGATGGGCTTGTACCGTCAGTGCGAGATCTGCTACTGAAAGAGTCCAGCACAGTCGCTGCCTTGAGGGAAAGATGTCCTCGGGCAGGCGAAAGCCTTATTGTGTTCCGGGTCGTGCTTTGAGCAGCGACGAGGTGTAGATGTGGAGAGAGTGACCAGCGGCGATATCAGCAGGCCTTTGCGATCGAATCTATCCTTGATGGGAGAGTCGAAGGAGGAAGATGTTTGTTTGCTCGGGCGCAAGATGATAAGGACGGTGGCTGCCTGAAGCGCTAGACCCGATGCAGGAGTCGCAAAGGAGCCTTGTAGAGAATGGAAGGCGCGAACAAGGGCGCAGATGGGTGGAGAGGGCAGAGGAGAGTGGTGCGAGTCTTCTCTGCGGTTGATGGCGATGTTGTGGATGGTGGATGGTGGATATTGGAGCGGGGTGGGGGGGGTGCACGCCGGGAGGAAATTCGGGCAAGATTGTTGCAACAGGATTGGGGCTGAAGGCTATATAGAGGGCGACGCGTGCACGGGCCACATTTGCAAGCCAATCAAATGGAAGCAGCTACTGACTCATAGCGGAAAGAAAGGAGGCTCCACGCTCCTTCCTTGCAACTTGGAAGCCCCTTAACAAACAGTCGGACCCCCGCCATGACCTGGCCTGACCTGGACTGGACTGGATTGGACATGACATGACATCCAATGACGCGCCCAGCCGTCGATACATAAGAGCAAGTGTGACCCGCCACTGCAAGTGAGGATGAAGGAGGTCGCTGTTGAATGAATACTTGCGGTGCTGGGCTATGGCCATGGATGGAATGGATGAAGTCGGTTTGAAGGAGCGAGCGCGTTGTTTGTCCATGTGCATCTGGCTGCGGTACATGGTACTCCAGCCATACACAGTACGGAGGAGTAGTAGGATTGGTAGTAGTAGTGGGAGTAGTAGTAGGATTGGTAGTAGTAATAGTTGGAGCAGTAGTAGTAGGAGTACTGTGTACCTAATACTGTGGTAGTTCCACTGTATATCGCACGCGAAATATATGAAGGCCAGGCACTTTACTGGCTGCAGCCCAGGTGAGACATGCTAGGGCAGGGCTAATGGCTGCAAGCAAGACGGGACTTGCCCACCTCAGCCACCTGCACAAATTGCACAATAATAAATAATCTACTAGGTAGTACCTAACTAGATAGCACTAGTACTAGTACAGCCCTGTATGCAAACGTGTCCTTTGGGAAGACGCGACCCGACGAAATCTTGGAGAACGCTACCCCAATACTCCTCGTACCAGTACTGTACGTACGATGGGTCCTGTATGGTACAGTATTGTATATGTACTTGTCGGGCCGGCCAACCATGGCTAGGGTATCGTGGCGAGCGTGTGGAGTCACCGGATGCTCCCCCGATAGGATGGATACCTCTCCTTCGCCACTCTATTCATACTAGTACTAGAGTAGGTAAAAGTCCATCTCTCAAGTCTGCATAATCACATCTTCGTAACGACGTACTAGCACTTGAATTTCCATTCTTTGATGGTCGAATACATCTCAAGTTATTCAATTTCTCAACTCGAGTCCATGGATACCACATCATGAAAAAGTTTCATCATTCATGAGGATGGCTTGGTTGGACTCGAAAGTGACGCTGGTGATGAGTGGCTTCTACGTTCATCTTTGCATCCTGATTTATGTCAAGGTTATAGTGCCGGTAAATAAATTCAACGTCATTCAGCATGTGTACTGAGGATGAATAGTTGAAGTGAGGTTGAGTTGAGGTCTTCAATGCCCAGCATCAATCACAATGCCGGGACCATCGCAAATCTTTTTATCATCAGAGTAATGAGGGAATCATGGTCTACAGTATGCCGGTCATATCGTAGCGTTCTCATATTTTGGAGCTGAGAAACATGGTGGTTGGCGTTGAGACAAGCCTCACCTGAATGACCCGGCTCACTTCAATACCACACAACCTCACTTCGCCTTGCAGCTCATCTCTTGCTAGTCACTTGGAGAATTTTCTGATCTCTCTTCCTGTCCGTCCCCCTTCAACCTCACTTTCCATCAGAAGTCTCAGCTCACGGCCAACACTCAACACTCAGCGGCGCCATTGTCGGACCAACGCGACATTAACTCGGAGACAAGCAGAGGTCCGGGAAATCCTCAAGTCTTCTAACTGATATCTTTTTGCAAGAAGTAAGCTCATTCAACAACACGTCTCGGGTAGCTGCATCGCAGAAGCCGACCTGGTCTCTTCCCTTTCCGCCTCAACTACTTCACATCTCACTAACCTCTCAAGACCTAGCCATGCCACCCTCACGCATGTTCCGTGGTATTCGTATACCACTGCCGCGAAACATCAACGTAGCCGCCGCCAATGAGCTGCTGACCACAGCAATCCAGGCCGCTCCTGCACCACAAACTCCGGCTGTCTCTGGTATTCCAATCTCGCCGATTACGCCATTCGCTTCCCAGACTGCTACGGTACCACAGACTCCAGATAGCTCGATGATACCAGTTTCGCCAATCACGCCCGTCGCAGCTGCTGGACTTTCACCGCTGCCCGATGCAGACGTCCAGCTTCCGGATGCTATTGTCGAGGAAACCCCAGGACCACTCACACCATTAGGCAAGCTGAATGCGAGAATCGCTGAACAACTGGCCAACCCTCCATACTACGTGGTCTTTCATCTGCACTTCCTCTGTGCATGTGGAAAACACCTCACTCCGGGACCCAAGACTTCGCTCAAAATAAAAATCGACGCAGATGAAGATATCATACACGATACCCTCGTCGAGCGCTTCAATGTCGACATCGAGACGCAGACCCTCATCTATGGCGACTCAACGACCGGCACCATCGAACTCTGCTACGATGGTCTTCAGTCGATTGGACAATATGCCACTGTCAAAGTCATCCTTCGTGATCAGAAGCGTGAGGTTCAGGTTCTTGAGAAGAGCGTGGACAAGAAGGGTAATCCTATCCAAATCTGGGAGGATGCCGAAGAGAGCCATCTATACCAGGGCCTAGACAGCGACGGGGAAATTCTGAACGTCTGCCCTTGTAATGCTTGCGTCAAGACGCAGAGCGAGGAACTGTACAAGGATGACATGGAGCAAGACCAAGCGATGTTGTTTTCGGATGATGTTCACACCGGCGAAGACGATGACTGGCTGCGCGCAGAGCTCATTACGCGAAGCTCAATCTCTCGGGAAGCGGAGCGTATCCTCGCCAACAGCACGTCGGAGCCCGTTTCTAGCTCACCATTGGATAACGATGGAGAAATAGCGATGGAGGATCTCAACTGGGACATCGAGAGCGTGATCGATGAGGATGGCGACGAGGAGGATTTACGAGATGAGCGTCACGGCGTGTGGACCACTCGTGCTCGTCATCCACAGCCTATCAGCACACCACTGAATACTACTCCGCCAGCAAAGATCTCGCGAATGCCATCGGACGAGGAATGGGATCGGGCCGCCAAACGGATGCGCATGATGAGATAAGGGGGTTCGATGTGGCGTGAAGGGTACAGGTGGTTCGGCATTCATGGGCATTGCTCGAGTCTGGTCTTCTCAGACTGGTGGAGAGGATTTGGCGTTGATGGTGTTGGTTGAATTGTGGTATACTGACCTGGCGAAGTGAGTGATGGGGGTTTGATGGTATTTGAGCTGGTTTGCTCGGATTCCTTCCAAGTCTCTGTTTTCTGCCGTGGATCTCGTCTCGTTAACGTACAGTACGTACTATTACCAGAGGCCAATTTGCCCGGAAGGTGACTGGTCAGACCAACTACACACATTGTCCAGCTAGGAATGAAGAGTATGACTTGATGAAGTAGCGCGAGAAACTGATGAATGCAAGTGGTTGATGGATGGATGCTGATGAAACGTTGTTTGGGAATTAAGAGGGGAAGAAGCTCCCGTCGTATGACCGGATCTGTTTTAGCGTACTGCTGACCAACAATTTCGTGTGTCTCCGGGGCGGGCCCGGCCTCATTTCACGACAACTGAAACAGATCTCATTCTTGTGTGATTTGCTGATTCGGCTTTTCTCATCATGAAAATAGATATTCCGGTTAGGTGCAAAGCTTGGAAAAATGGCGTACCATTTATACAGACGTGATTGGCCTTGCCGTGGTTGACGGAATATGTAGTTTGATACTTGGAATTGTCCATGGATATCTTCAGGATAGCTCGAGAGAAATCTCCCTTGGTAAAGTTGACAAGAAGCTCTTCTAAGTTTGAAGGGAAAGAAAAAGCTTGTCGGCGGGTAGTGCATGTGAAGTTGTGGTAGAGACTGAGAGTGGTTTTGGTATTCAAAACCCCAGATTCCATGCTGTTGCTGCCTCCCAAATTCCGACAATGCTGTGTGAAGAATGTGGCCCTGTGCTACCCTTACCCACGCAGACCTTGTGTTTGTCACCTCAACCACCACGCAAGCGTAAGCTATTCCGGTCCAGACGTCCAAGATCGATCGGCATCTACCGTCGAAAGTGAGTAAACCCATCGTGACTATTACCATGTTTCCAGTCTTAGCAGTTATGCCAGCGAAGCAAAGAACTGTCACGCCGTCCGAGAGGCCGCTTCTTACGTCCACAAAGAAGCCGCTTCCATGCTTTGCCAATCACAAACGAAAATAGGTGACAAAGACACGTCGTCCACATGTCCAGCTAAGTAGTTGCGTGCGCGCGCGGGGTTTGCAAGCGAGTAGCTGTATGACATGTCTCTGCATTCACCCACTTTTGTTCCAGAGTATCAGATATAATTCCGTCTCCACGGGTGGACTAACCTGTTCCTCATCAACATCACCCATCAACCATTAGGTAGCCAAGTTGTGTCAAAGATACAGGAACTCGGTCACCTTAAGCAGAACAGCACGCTACTGGTACAGTCAACCTTACGCCAACAGAATCAACGGCCATCTTTCGCCAGCGGCCAAGATACCTGTAGCCCACCGGCAGCAAAATGTGCCACATAACAACAATCTCTCATTCTTGTTCCCACCCAGATATCGACTACTGGACAGTCCGCTGCACGACAGGTCTTCAAGTCGATCCAAACTGTTACAAAGACTCCGCTTCATATCCTTGCGAAAAGACTTCTTCAGTTTGGGAGACCCCTTTCCAATGTACAAGGTGCTCGAGACCTGCTAAGCGTTCTCGCGCGGAGACGACAGTTGGGGAAGAAATCTATGACGAGGGTATGCATTTGGACGGTCCGGAGGGGGAGGAATGTTGCAATCTTGCGCTCGATGATGATGAAATGGAGAGGATGGATCGGGAGCTGGATGAAGTTTGTAGCGACGAGGTAAGTCAAGCCTCCACATGGCAGTGCAATATGACTCGGCTCACATGTACGTAGGACGATAAGAACATGGACACGTCAGGCGTTGTCAGTCCAGTTCCTGCACCCAGCGGTCCTTACAGGAAAAGGAAACGGACGCGGAGCGTCATGTTGTGTGATGAAAGCAGCGATGTGGCGCGAGGCCGACCAAGTGGACGGAGCAAGAAGATGGAGTCGAATAGTGACGGAGAGAAGATGCGAGGCAGGACGGAGCGACGTGGTCGTACTGGCGGAAAGAGGATTTCACAGAGGTCAGCTCGGCGTGGTTGACATCCAATGAGCTTTGCTATTTTCCGCAGAGTCAGTACATCTCTTACATAAACACAAGGGGTCCCGTCTGGGCCTACGGGAGTTAGTGGTACCTCTACCAAATCGCAGGTACTGTCAGCTTCCGTAAGGTCAGCTCCGAGACTTTCTACCTCCTACCAAGGAAGGCCAAATGAGCTGCTCTTCCACGACGACCAACCACAGTGTCGGTATCGGTGTCAGTGTCAGTGTCCTCTCCAGATCGCGAGGTATCCATCCATGCCCCTACCAATACTCATCAGTCAGGGTGGAGAAAACAACGGCGGTCGATGCGTCGAGGATTTGGGCCAGTGTTGTCTTGGTTGGAAGGTTACCTTGATGACAGTGGAGGGTGACAGATTAGGCTATTGGTCTTCTGTACCTCACCACATCTCCTGTGCCTCACCACATCCTCTGTACCTAACCACATCTTCTGTACCTAACCACATCTTCTATACCTAACCACATCTTCTGTACCTAACCACATCTTCTATACCTAACCACATCTTCTGTACCTAACCACATCCTCTCTACCTAACCACATCCTCTCTACCTAACCACATCTTCTGTACCTAACCACATCGTCCATGCATAGTAAAGAAAGACCCCGAATATATGCCATCTCTGCCATGTCGACGTCTTCGTTGTGCTCTCCACGACTTGCAAGATTACGCTCGGTAGCCGGATGATGGTGGCCATATCGCATGCAATAATGGTCAGCTCACCGAACAAAGGCTGCAGAGGCGCCGTCTTGGCCTGAGAGGCAATCGCATAGTAAGCTATTAGCAGATATGAATAGGTGTCGAACCCCGAGAGCTCGCTATTGCATACGCTCATGCAAATGTAATCCATGTGACGGCACCATCTCCCCGGAAATCATGCGCAAAACAATCTCTGCCTGTTCGTCTCGTCTCTCCTCACTACTTTGAGCATGGTACGTTGTGGGCCAACCAGGGCATGCACGATTAATGATCGATTCGAGGCCTGTCAAAAGCGAGACGATAGTTGAGCTCGAGCCTAGTGATCATTTGAGCTCGAGCCTAGTGAATGATCACTAAGCTCGCCATCGCCAGCCACCTTCATTGACATCAATCCCGCCCAGTAGCTGCTTCCACCTTGATGCCTGTGCTTGACCAATCGAAAAACAGCGACTTCATTGTCCGCAAACACGCGACCAAGAACGGGATCCCCATATCCAGATCAAAATATCAGCATAATTCGTACAAGCTCATGTAGTAACAACAAGTAAATCATTCCGAATCCCAGCCTCTGTGACTCCCTTTACTCCCCCAGATAAAAGCCGTTCTCAAGTAAGATGCGCTCGGCGAATGCTGAATATTTCGATCATGCGGGGACGACGTGGGTCAAGAGAGTAATCACTCTTCGTTTTGATTGATGCTAGAACTATTATGCATCATCGCTCGATTCTCTACTTGCGGCACCACCGCTTCCATCTGCTGTGTAACTGTGTCAGCGTCATGCTCCTTGAAATATCAAGACGAGATGCGATGCACTTAGCTTGATCGAAAGGGATGATGGGGTATGTGTTGAGGCTCAGTCTGAGAATTTGCCTCAGGAGTAGGCTGATTGAAAGGTGTATGGAAATTTTGCGCACCTTCTGGCATTCTGTCGCCTTGGTGATGTTGTTGGTGCGTTTGTTGATATGTCTGACGTCCTTCATTGGCCTCGGCAGCACGCACAGCCTCTGCTGCCGCTTGCAATTGGCCTTCAATCGATTCGGACCCCATCGGAGGTCCTTGCACGTGTGTGTGCGTATGTGTCTCGACTGTTGGAGGTGGTCGTGACAAGTCGATCGACTCCGGCGGGGGAGGCAACTCGGTATGCGATTCCAAGAGCTTAGCTTGGAGTGTGATGACATACTGGCGCAACGAGAAGTTCTCCTTCTGTATCGTCTCGTAGCTCGCGGCTAGATTCTGATGCTCTTTGACCTGGTCCTTCAGAGACTGGATGTATTGCTCTTTACGCTGGCGGAACGCGCGCTGGGCTGCCCGATTTTGCGCAGCACGTTTCGACGTCGACAACTCGCGTCGTCCTTTGCGCAGGTCGTTCATCTGGTCCTCCATGCTCTCGTCCATGGCCATTGGGTATCCAGCCCCTCCTCCTCCAATTTGAGGGTCGATCTGCTGCTGATTGGGCGAGTGGGTAATGTGCATAGTATCGTGAGAAGAAGCCGGGCTCGTGGAGGGAGGAACTGGCTGGCCGGCCTGGGCGGCCAAAAGATGCTCTCGTAGACCTTTTTGCTGTGTTAGCATGGCGGACTGGCGGCGAGGACATGATCAGATTACTCACTCATGATGTCCTTCTCCTATGATTTGGTCAGCACCGAATGAGGAATGTTGAACGGCGCGGGTCTGGTCGAGCTCTATGCTTACTACGTACCTCACGCGATTCCAGCATACTCCGGGCAGTCCTGACAGGTCGGCGCAAGAGGTCTGTGATGCTGCGGCAGACGACCTGGACCTGTGCAGCTCAAGGTGTTTTCTAGCCCGATGATTAGTGAGTGGAAATACATTTGGCTATGTTTAGCGGAGCCTACATGATGGTTACGCTGAGCTGGAGGAGGCGGAAGTGTCTTGCTGAATCATCACAGTTGCAGGTCCCGGGCGGGCTTCGAGATGGGTGGAGCCGTGGCCGTGTGTTGCCGCGGGTCATCAACCACCACTACTTTGACGCTATTCTCCATCCTAGCAGGTATCTATTCTGTACCATCCTCCTCCTGTTGTCCGACTGCCATATCACCACGAGATCCTCTCTATTGTCCGACTGCCATATCACCACGAGATCCTCCCTACCATACTGTCCGACTGCCATATCACGACGAGATCCCATCTACTGTCCGACTGCTACATCACGACGAGATCCCATCTGCTGTCCGACTGCCATATCACCACGAGATCCTCCCTACTGTCCGACTGCTATATCACCACGAGATCCTCCCTACTGTCCGACTGCCATATCACCACGAGATCCTCCCTACTGTCCGACTGCCATATCACCACGAGATCCTCCCTACTGTCCGACCGCGACATCCCCAGTCTTTGTTCCGCCATGACAAGTACCTTACTGACCCAGCCGAAGAGCCGGACTTTCTCATCACTCATCTTTCCACGGTTACGAGTTAACGAACGAACCCCACGCCCAGCCTAGAAGACAGCAACGAGGTCTTTGAGCTGACAAACATTACCCGCCACTCTATACATCATTGGCTTCTTTAGGTAATTGGTTGCACATACGCGGACATCGTGGCGCACTCTCTGCTTACTGTCCCATTGTCACCTAAGCACTCTGCGGGACAATCACGTGGTAACAGAGTAAGCACATCCTCTTCCCAGACCGCTTCGTTCTATCTGAGCCGCCTTGTGAAGACATTGAGAGGCTAAGTCATGGGACTTTGATGAGGTACTAGTATGGCGCCAGCCTTGCACTGCTTCCACCAACATCTTGTGTGTTATACGGAACAGTATTATGGCGCGCAGCGTTATACTCAGGCACGTCTCTCTACCAAAGCGACAGCGACTTGCACTTTTCTGACTTCCGATTTTTGATCAGATACACATCGCGCTTCCTTGGCATACATCGGCTGACTGCTTGATCATTGTTCCTGTCGCTGGGTGCATAGTTGAGCTTCCAAATCCATGAAGCGTCTTTTGCTGAGAAGTCGAGAATAACGCCTCTTCTGCTCACAGGTTGGCCATGCATCATAGAACATCGTATGGAGTGGGAAATGTCATTCAAGCTGACGTCTATACTTCGGAGTGCGGGAACGATCTCAGCAGACCCAAATTCAAGAACTTGAGCTACTCTCGAGACAAATTTCTTGACGTGCGAACCCGTACCAATAACAGCGACGGTTGTAGATAGGCTGAGATATGTACCGGCACCAGCGTATATTGTTGATGTGGTATCGATCCGGACACTCGATAGATCTTAATTGACTGAGTGGATTGAAGTTCTACGAGTATATGAACAACCAAGGACCGCGGAGATTGTTCCGGAGACTTCTGCACAGTAGAGATACTGATTTCAGATGTTCCCGCGGAACCGTGCTACCCCCGTTCCTTGGTGACACCGGTCTACCAGATTGATGACCGATCGATGGCTTAACCGCCTCTAGTCGCGAAGATTAGACCTTGTTCAAATTGGAGCCTGGAATTTTCTGGATCTCTGACGATCAAAATAGGCGAACAAAACCTATACGTACACGCTCCCCTTGGCGCTCAATTGACGCTTGATTTAGCCAAAATGAAGCACCCTATGCGATTTTAGTGCTCGAGACTACTGCTAGGACATATCAGAACTAGCATTTCAATTCTATACTGCGTAGATTATTGGGACATGCTGGAACATGGACGCGATGGCCACGGCAGACCCGCCAATCAACGTTCTTTGCGTCGGATACCATAGTGTGTAGCAGGTAGTTAGCCGCTAGTTTCCGGAAACCTCACTTTGCTTAGGAGACCGAAGTTGGTTATGATTCCTACCTTCTAGTGCCGCCGCAAACGAACAGCGGCCAATTTCTCATCAGGACCACCATATGAGTGCCTCTTGTTAGATCGTCTCCACCTCCATTCACAACACATGCAATTACCTTATTCGATCCCGTTCTTGGGCTTCTCAGCAAAGGTGTATCAGATTTGGAAAGTGATCATGCCGTGGCGCATCGTATCATTTCATCGACATTCGTGACTATCCCTGCGGTCCCCATATATCAGTGTTGAACAGTGCTACCACTTCGGAACGTCTCTTTACTGCCGGTAACGAACGAACACGCCTCTTTTATAACACTGCTAGCGACCCGAACTTAGGAAGTGGCTACCACCTTCGCAAAGATGATGAATTCAAGTTTATTATGGAGTTGATGAACACGAATATGGAAGATAAAGTGAGTAGTGTAAAAGAAATACTGCTCCTCCAATCTCAAGGGCCTGAGCTAATAATGGCCTCTACAAAATTGGTATAGATTACAATGACTTATGATTTCATCGAAGGTTAGTGTTCAAATCCCTTTTCAGAACGTTCAATTGTTGATACAAACGACAGGTCCTCTCCCAAATGGCTGGAATGAAATCAAACTCGTTTGCCTTGCCTCGTATCAATGCTACGACAGCGAGGTCCGGCCGTTATAAGAGAATGCCTAATTCACAATAACATCTTACCCATGGAAGCCCAAGTTCGGTGGGAGAGTGGTCTCTCTCGTCGGATATTTGCACGATGTAGGCGCATCCTCTTCCTCACAACAGGAGAGGGCTGATATACTGTAGGGAGGCGCATCGATGGACGTCATCTCCGGAAACAACACCCGCCTTTGCAAAATGACTGCACATTACGCCGAAACCTCCGAATTTATCTATCGCTGTACCGTCATGGGCGATGAGAAGATTGCGAAGACGTATCAGAGGTCCTTTTGTAATTCTTGTGAAAGGGCGTCGCTCTCAAGTTATTACTCGAACCTGATGCGATTGCTGGACCACGAATCGGCGGTGAGGCTTTCAAATCTCCTGCATTCAAAGGAGACGAGTGTTCAGGTGGCGTTCTTGGCGGTGATGCTCTTGCTGGAGAGGAGGGATATCGAGGCGATGCTCTAGCGTCTCGGGGAGAAGATTGAACAGGCGAACCCATCCTACTCGGCAACCAGTTCTCGTTTAAATCCGGACTCGGCAGTGGAGGAAGCGTCGGTGGAGGTGTCTGCTGATAGATATGTTGACTATCAGGATCTTCCAGCTCGATACTCGGGACGCTGGGGAGTACACCGACTCTCGACATCGGCGCTCGATCCTGTGCTTGTGCTGAAGAGGCTGAGGTGTGATTAGATGGCGTTCCGTAGCGAGGCGAATAGATGTCTGAATCCCGTAATTCTCTCTCATTTTCTCTTCGCGCTCTTTCGTGGATTGCTGATGAAGCGAGGTTGGCTGAGGGGGTAAGGGGTTGTAGTTCTATCCCTTTCCCATAATCTATACCCAGGGTGTTACTCCTGCTTCTCCCTCCCCCTCTCTTTGATGGCGGTACAGGGATAGCGATGATCGGCACACCACCCGTCCCCATACTGCCCTCTCCATTACCAGACAAAACACCTTCACTTCTCGGATTCCCCTCAGCTTCCAACGTCCTTTTCCTCTTCTGTTTCCTCCTCACGAAAATGGCAGCAAGGACGAATATCACAAAGACTGCCGGCGCGATAGCAGCATAAGCGATACTGACTGTTGGTGATTTACCTTCTGGAGTAACATCTGCTACCGTTCCATTGCTATCGCTATGACTCGTAGGCGTGGAGGTGGGTAGTGACACAATAGCCAATGTTGGTGTGATTGAAGTGGCCGTCGGAGATGCTGTGTCGAGCGGAAAGAAGACTGGTATTTTGCGGGACGGTTCGGCTTCGACTAAGACCGTCTCAGGACTAACCGTGCCTTTAAGTTCTTCTTTAGTGGTCGAGGGTGTTATGGAAGTAGACATGGTAGTCCGTGTTGGTACGGATGATCTGGTATCTGGCATACCATCAAGTGTGGGCGTCAAGAATGATATTGATGTTGATCGTGTGTGATCCGCGTCCGACTTGGTGGACGATACAGAAGAGGGGCTGGAGGACACCAGGGGTGAAGCGCTGATTTTGGGAAGCCCTGGTTCACGTCCATCTCCTTGTACCTGTGTCACTGCAAACGTTTGTGTTTGCTGAGTTCGCGGGTCAACGGGAGCATCAAAGGCTGTTTGTCCACCACTATCTTCACCACCATCCCTCTGCGTATTACCCTTATGCTGCTGGCTATTCGATGTCTGAATTGCTGGCAGGTCTGCCTCTTGAGGGTTGCCTGTAGTCATCCTCACAAATCACTGAAAAAATCGAGAGAAAGGAGGAAAGAAATTATGGAAACAGGTAGATCAATTGTATGTACATGAACAAAATTGCAATCCGAGGTTTCGACTTATCCTCATCTCCATATCGTAGAAAGGGATTGGAATGCGTAGGCGCCTCCACACCATGCATCAAATTCACATTCCACGGTCCGTGCCACACAACTCGACTTCCGGAAATAGCAATACTATGTCACGACGATCTCACGCGAATTGCTTAGGAAAAGCGAGCGCTTCTTCGACTTCTATTTCCTCTTCTAGCACTCAAATGCACTGGGAGTAGTAAGGGTTCTGCACTGTACAGGTACCGCTCGCACAAGCAGTAGGTCCGGTCCAATTGGAACCCCCACACTGGCCAAACTTAGCGGCAGCTGTAGTGCTGCTCGTTCCAGTTGTAGCAGGTGCCGAAGCGCTCAGAGCGGGGGCCGAAGCGCTGACTGTTGGTTCGTCTTCACAGTCATCACCCTCATCTGCAACAGCAGAGGTGGCAACGGGGGCGACAGAGGTGGCGCTCGAGGTTGAGAGTACCTTAACCACGGTTGGGATGGCGGAACTAATAGGCTCCTCATCCTCGCAGTCATCACCCTCATCGGCTGGCGCCGAGGTGGTGGCTGGGGCAGCAGTGCTTGACGAAGCTGATTTCTTGACGGAAGTGATCATTGTTGTAGGAGCGGCCGAGGATACCATTGGAGCGGCCGAGGATACCGTTGGAGCAGCCGATGATGCTACCGGAGCGCTGGAAATGGCGCTGGCGCTGGAAGAGGAACCGGATCCCATAGTGAAGTCGATGCAGGATTCGTAGGTCTGCGAGACGGATGCCGCATTCCAGTACCACTGGATGACACAGTCGCCTAGATAGAGTCAGATACTACACTTTGAGACAGATGCGCATGGTTAATTACCAGCAGTGGCACACTTGCTTCCGAGATCAGGCATAGTGATGCTGAAAGCGGAATTGTTGGCAGGCATAGTGTGGGAAACCGAGGCATAGTCATCGAAGGAGATCAAGGCGTCTCCAATGATAGCATTGGCCTTTGTATCGACAATAGAAACGTTGGCGACTCCGGTGTGAGGTGCGCCGATTCTGATTGCCATATCGACCTCTTGGCCGGCAGTGTAGGTCTGGATGTTGGCAGAATTGTCACCGAACTGGTAACCCTTGCACAACCAGACATCGCAAGTTGCGGAATTGTAGTCCTTCTGAGAATTTGCAACCTGGAGGATTCCCTGGACGTTACCCAAGGCGTCGCTGGCCTGGTTGTTGTAGACTCTATTTACGGGTTAGGATAAGGACTTGGTCATCGGATGAATGCATGTATGCTTACTGTTCACCACATGCAGTCTTGTAAGCAGTGCCTGGCATACGAGGCTTTGGACTGGAGATGATACCATGTGCAAGAGCAGCTGGCACAAGGCTGATGAGAGAAACGAGTGGAATGTACGAAAGCATTTTGAGAACAGCGTCAAGCTAGTTTATGATTTTGGAATAAGAGATCTGGTCAACAGATGGGCGAACAGTTGAAATGACTGAATTTAAAGAACGTAAAAGGTAGATGCCAAAAGAGTGATTCAAAGTTGCTATGGGATAATCGAAGGCATTGCCTGTGTATTATACTCCTGGGAGATGATGTTCCCCAGGGATGCTTTGTGGTGGTCCGGGATGGAGCGAAGCCCCAACTGAAAAACAAGCATGAAACTTCACGATGGAACAAGCGAAGGGGTCGACCGATCTAATCTCACACTTTTGTGGAGAGTGAAGGCTGCGGAATGCTGGAAATGGGCACCGGAGACGGTGTAAGCGATGGAAGTCATGCCGTGCCACTACGAATCGAACATGCAGCGCATGTCTCCCATTTGAAGCTCGCCGGCCAGAGATTTGTCTGTTTGCGTGGTGCTTGGTGTGTGCCTAGTTCTATGCCTGGATATACGGATTCAGGACTGTTCGCGAACTGGCGGCTCAACTGAGCCAGGGAGAGGTCGTGGTGTAGTTTCAAACGGACGGGANCCCAAGACGGAAGCATGGCCATGGATGAAGAGTGAGCGCCGATGGCGGATGGAGAGGCTTGAAGGTCAGCGGTTGATGCAACGCAGGAGGTCATGGAACGGGAGACTACTGCCGGGGGGATTGGGTATCAGGGTCGAGGGCGTAAAGATGGAGGATGGGTGTTGGGGAAAAGAAATGATAGGTCCAGGTCCATCGTCCGCCATTGTTGCTCTTCAGTGGAGATGATGGAGTAGGAGGGATGCCCGTCAGCCCGTGTCCCGTGTGTTCCCGGGCCCTGGATCACGTGCCTAGGTCACGGGTCTCGGGCGCTTCGTGATGGCGCTTAGGCACAGATGCGAGTGCGAGTGCCGCAGAACATACGGAGTATCTAGGGGGTACCTCCTAGAACCTACTGTATCTAGGGGGTACCTCCTAGGACCTACCGTATCTAGGGGGTACCTCCTAGGACCTAGCCAAGCCCTCCGCACTAACGTGCTGACCCTTCCTGCTACCGTAGGCACCCCCTCCCGCAAAAACAACACCTCCTCCTGCTCCTGCTCCTGCACTTGCACTGCACCCGCACATTCCAACACCAGAATGACAAAGCCTCAGCCTCCCTCCAGCTCTCACCTTGCCAACCCTCTGGCCACCCCCGGCCAGCTTGCCTCTTCCGGCTCTCGGCTCGACGGTGTACCTAGCGACCTGGAGTCGTCCATCATCTTCGCCGGCGCAAGGTTAACTCAGGCCGCCGGTATCCTTCTTCGACTGCCGCAAGATACGATAGCCCAAGCCGTGGTCGTCTTCACGAGATTCTGGATGGGTTCTGAAGGAGGCAGTCTAGGTCAATACGGCGCAAAGGTAAGATTGCATCCAAGCCTTCTGACCTCGCACGTATCCTCGCAAATCGAGCCTTGACATTTCCAGGATGATGCCCCTGGGCATACGAGATTCATTCCAGCATTCCATTTGCCACGTTGTTATACATGCTTTAATTTCCACATGCTATTTCAGGCCCTTAGCTAAGATACATACAGGACGTCTCCCAAGCCGCTCTGTACCTTACTGCAAAACTGTCCGACTGGCCAAAATCTCCCAGAAGCCTCGTAAACACCTACGCATACCTCACATCCATTCCCTCTACCTTTGCCGATTCCGAGACCTTTGCGAGACATGACGATCGCGATTCGTACTATGTCTCCGAAGGGACCTACCAAAGCCTGAGGGATCAGCTCGTGAGGATGGAGATGATGATTCTTCACGTGCTTGGTTATGAAACGCATGTCGCCTTGCCTTTCAAGCTTTGCATCAACTATCTACAAGCTCTGGAAGTCTTGCCCACCCACAAAGATGCGTCTTTGGTAGCAAAACGAGCCTTTGCACACCTCAACTCGGCCCTTTTCAGTCCACAGCTTCTATACCTCACACATCAGCCACCGACGCTGGCGGCGGCCGCCATATACCTGGCTGCGAGGGAGGTCGGCGTAAAGCTACCGGATGTCGAATGGTGGGAGGTCTTTGATACAGACAGGGAAGAGTTGGGCTTCTTGGTCGTCGCCATGATCAGCATGGAAAACTTTGTGAAACAGGAGAAGGAGAAATGGGGCACCAGAATGATCCCGCTCACCTTGGACGATGTGGAGGCCGAAATTGTGCACCGGAAGGACATCGATGGTGGTGCGTGATTGCCAGGCCTAATGGAGCGTAATCCCCCGCTTTTTTCTTTTGCAATGGCATCGATCCAATAGGAGAAGGATTCTGGCCGGTAGGTACAAGATGCCAGGCCCGATCATGCCATTATTACTACAAAAGCCCGGGCGTTCAACAGCTTTGTTTAATATTTTTGAGGAACAACGCCAACAAAGAGTCCGGGAGTTGGATCTCATTAGACGGGCACAATTGTAAGCAGAGCGTGTCTTGTTAGTAAGTGGCTCCATTATTCTTTATTAGACCACCAACCGTGGTCCATCTGATTTGCAGGTTTGTTCCATCGATGGATACCGATGAGAAACGCGGTCATCTGGAGATTGACTACTATAACAAAGCCTGCAAGGTGTGAGTCAGTTCAGGCATGACTTGATATTGTCCGACGCAAAGTAAGAAATGCTTGCACATTTCAGGAGAAGACAAGGTCATATATTGTGACGAGTCCCATTTGCATTATCAAGCATTGCTACAGACCCCGTAGTTCTTTTTCTTTTTTTGAGGAGAACTAGGTACACAAGAGCACAAAATCAGATGCCGCTGTTCTATCGGCTTGGGCGGAGCCACTCGCCATCGCGCCGAAACGCTATTATTCTCCCACAGGGCTGGGACGTTTATTCTTCTGGCATGCCTAGTCTAAGCAATTATCAGGACAGCGTAGCAGGCAATCAAACTACATCTCTGTTGACATTCTACTATCACAGCAATCAGTCCACAACAACACTTGTGCCCAGACGTCTTTCCCATGGCAGTACCGAATCGCGAGTAACCTTCTTCGAGTCTGACAGTAATTCCTCCGCTTCATCAAGTCGGCGCGTCTCATCACCGCCATTCTCACATGGGCGAGCGTGCAGGCCCAAGCCTTCGTGGGAACGCGGATGGCCATTTCTCGATGGCGACATTCAGCTAGACTATTCTGAATTCGGCGCTTTAGGTCACCTTAGGGCCCACGTACATGGGTTAAACGATATCTCACTGTCCGCAGATCGAACTCCCGCCAGGCTGGAGCCATCTGCCAAACAATGTCAATGGGCGCAGAGGACGCAACGCTTTCAGACCTTGGGTGAGAGAAGGGTTGTAAGAGAAGTAAAGAGTGGCAGAGGTATAATTAATCAGGCCGCGTCCGTGAAGGAAGCGCAGAGCGCTGGATTTGTGGGCTTCGCTGAAGGTGAGGCTGAGGAGAGAATCAGAATCTCCAACGCAGATGCTTCGAAATGTGACGCAGCAGTGGACTCCTGGTCCATTGGGTTTTTTCTATGACAGCGTCCTCTCGTGATGCCAACTCTTGACCCGAGATCTGCCAACACGAGGGTTTGTACGGGGTCGATAGCCTTGGCCCGTGCTCTCTGACCTCCAATCGCTGTGCTAAGCAGAGGTGGATGAGGAGCAGCACTGCGCCTTACCGACTGGAAAACTCCGGTAGGCGAATTGTGTTCATCAGTTCTTTAGCGAGGTGACAAGAGAATTTGACCTGTCTCAATAATGACAATTGACTTGTCCGTGTTGTACGTATGTCTAGGGAGATGGAGGGGAGCCCGTGAAGGCGTCGTGTGAGAGTGGGTTGTCAGTGCGCGATGCTGGAAGTGGATGAACGACGCGATCTCCTATGTACGGTAGAGTCTCCGAAGCTGGATGTCTCAAAGATGCGGATGTTGACGATAGTGTATACGCTTGCGGTTGTATGCTGCAAGAGCCCAGAATCTCTTCTTCTTGACCACACGGCGTCTACTGACTTCCTCATCATCGTTCCACTGGCCAATTTGACGTGGTAATCGCTTCGAGGACGACATGATTGGATCATCAACTAGTCATACTAGGTACTTCTACCTCCGCTGTCACTACCTACCCTAGTAAATCTGGAATTGAAAAACTCTTGTTTCTCATGCTGAGCGAAATTGCTGAAAGGTCGGAGGTAAGCGTACATGTTCGCCTGTTTCAGTGGAGGACTTGTAGAGACTGAAAATCTAGAGAAGCATCGGAAAACCTAGTCACTTCATACGACAAGGAGGGGATGCAGTCATGTCTTAAATCTAGTCTCCAATACAAAGAATGCTCATATATAGCTTTTCTGACGCTCATTCCATCGTGAACAAGCAGGACGTCTACGACTTGTAAACGGCGACAGTCTCGTCAACGGCAATCTTGTCAGGACGAGCTGGGTGCTCCTGAGCATAACCACCAAAATTGAGATGCGCCTTCAAGCTCCAGTCAGCGGGAATGTTCCACTCCTTCTTGATGGCGTCTTCCACAGGCGGAATGGCGTTCATGTGCTGAAGGTTGGCTCCGAGACCTTCCAATTCAAGAGCCGTCCAAATCTGGAATATGTTCAGTCTTACGTCTTTACATATTTTAAGTTTTACAAGAACATACCTGGATTTGGGCCATGGCATCAGAGTGCTCGCCCCATTGGCCGAACATGTGAGCGCTTGCTTTGTGGGTCTCCTCCGCTGTCTTGCGGGTAGCACCGTCTTCCCAGAAGAGAACCTGCATAGACGAGTCAGTCTGACTGCGGGAGCTGGTGGACGGGATCAGCATACACTTCCGTAAGCGCCCTTGAAGCCACCGAATCGCTGCTTCATGAAGTTGGCAGTATCGTCGCCAGCGTGCTGGGCAATGATTGGAATGGAGATGTCTTCGATCATCGTCCAGAGCTTCTTGTGTGGAGCTCCGAGGAGGATGGTGACGCGGCCGGTCTGGGTATTGTAGGAAGATGGAGAGGTGAGCTGGACATTCTTGATGATCTCGACGATGCGGTCGTCTGAGACTGGCGATTTATCGTTCAAGCCGTAGACTGTTCGGCGGTAGTTGACTGCCTTGAGGTATTCATCGGTGGAGATCTTGGCAGCGGCCATTGTGAGTGCGAGAGTGCTGGAAATTAGAGTTGAGGAGGGAGAATGGAGTTGAGAATGTCCGTGGAATTGACTCTTCTCGAGGACGTTGAAGAGGTTTATGTACTGGAGGGGGAGTCAGGCACTGAGGCAGGCACAGCAGGTACAGAGCAGGTACGCGTGCTCGGATGCGCTAATTAGTGAGCCGATGGCACCAATTCCGCTCGATTTTCAATCCAGGTTCGATTCGTAACATCTGACCAACCATCAACCACCTCACTCTTGGAAGCATCAACAATCATCAATTACCGGATTACCAATCACCATTTCACATCCCTCCACAACAACAACGGTTTGGATGTCAGAGGATCCGAGCCGAAGCCACATCTGCTTGTTACCTTGCTCCGCCGCCGAACCCCTTGGATACGGGGGTTGAGTAAGAGCACGGTATCGATATCCAGAAGAATTGGGAATAGTGGAGGCAGGGGGCCAGGGATGGATATGGGCCGCATGATGCCGTCGTTCTTTCGGGTGCTCTGGGCTTCTCTTCCCTTGCTGAACGATGCCGCTGGTTCGAAATATGATGAAGCATGGAGCTTCGTAGTCTGGCTCAGTCTGGCCATTAGAATAGCCCAGGAAGGGTAATTAGAATAGCCCAGGAAGGGTAATTAGAATAGCCCAGGAAGGGTAATTAGTCGACATGAGACGAGAGAGCGAGGCGGGATCAAGACGCTCGGTCCAAGCAATTAATGTTTAAGAGAACGACACCACGTGCGAGGCTGCGTCGCTTGAGCAACATCGCTCGAGTATACTCAGGATACCAATAGCTTGATTACATATTACATGACCCTACTCCCTCCATTCTCCCCCTCATATGTTGTTAGTTCAAAGCCCATTCTTTCCTAAGAAATCCTGTACGACACCATACCATCCAGTAGCGTTGAAGTGCAAATTCATTCCGTGCCCTGTGTTAGGCTGGATATATGTTTCGAGTGGTTGGGCCTCAGGAAAGAGTTTGGCATTTGCAGCGTATGGTCCATCAACAACCCCGTGGCAATTGGACCCGCAAAATATCAGATCAGCATCAGCGGCTACAAGCTGAAGTTCAGTCAGCAGATGTCTAGACGTAAAAGAACTCGACACATCCAGCTCACCAGGACAGGTTTCGCAAACTTCGGTGCTGCAACAGGAAGAAGCCCACCAGTCAGTATTTCGCCCAGGGTAAACGGGAATTTGCCAGCCTCAGCCTTGCCCAGTACCTTTGGGTCGAAGTAGGGGTATTTCAAGAAGGCGTACTGATTTGTGAACTTGTCACCCCAGGTCAGATACCCGCTCGACCGATTGGAAAATCTTTCGGGTTGGTTCTCGGAAGCAAGATGGAACGCACTCGCCCGCAAGAACCAAGGCTGGAAAGTAGCATTCAGAGAATATCCTGTTAGGACGATTCCATCGCTAAGCTCGGGTCTTGTAGCCGCGAGCGCATTGCTGAGCGAGGAACCATAGGAATGCCCGACATGGACAATCTTCTTTGGTATGAGGATCTTCTTGGAGATGCTTCCGCTGTGTAGTAGACTCGTGATCTCTGTGAGGATGGCCAATTCGATGACGGTTTGAACAGTGTTGTATGGGTCTGCAGTTGTCGAGGTCCCGGTTCCGAGACGATCGTATGAAAATGTGGAGTATCCTGCGGATGTAGCTGCGGCGATGTAGTTGAGGTCGCCATTCAAATCCCAGTAAGAACGATCAAATCCGAGACCATGTGAAAGCAGTTGCAGGGTTGAGCTCTTGGCCGATTGCTTGGAAGGTGTGCAATACGTCGAAGCAATCGAGAAGGTGGTGCTAATATTGACTGGCTTGCCAAGGAGTACGCTTGGATCGGGATTTGCTGCTTTTGTGTTAGAGGGGGAGCGCTTTTGTATGTCAAGATATAGACAGTTCTCAAGTTTCCGTTATTCTTCCGGGAACTTTCAAGCAGCCACTTACCATCTCGTTTGGTAGCTTGCAAAACAAGCTCCGTGGCTTCATAACCATTCTTCAAAATGGGGAGCAGAAGGGGATAACTTTGGGAGTCAACATGGACTGGGACAATAAGATGGAAACATGCTGGCTCCTTCACTGCAAGAGCAGCTACAGAAATAGCAGGGATGAGAAGGACAAGAGGGTTTGAGATCATAATAAAGGAATCTGATAGAGAGGCCTGAAGTAGCCGAAGATGAAGAATAAACAGGAAGGATCAAGGAAGTAACCATATATGTCTGATCCACATAGTAGTGTAGACAAAAGCCATTCCAAATACCGACAAACAAACGAATGATTTGGATGGACATGTTCGCGTAGATGTAGAATCCATGCTGCATGCACATACTACTCATCCACGCTGTATCTTCGTGTCGGTCCTTGGCGGCTGGTTATTCATCGTGGAGCGCAATGTGATTGGGGGGATGGCCAGGGGCTGCTGACCGCTGACCGCTGACCTGCCCAACTCCAGTGGCCGAGGCTGTACTCAGGATAGGCCAGTTCGAGATGCTGATGAGATGTTGTTGGAGGGAATTGAATAGCTCCAAAAGGGAGTTCGGAGGCTTCTTCGCCGGTTTATCGAGGTCCGTTTTGGGGCAGGCCTAGGGGGCCAACGAGAACGAGTTCATCCGCCAAGTAGCTAATGTAATCAATACTTCCACCTGCTTTGTAATCAATACTTCCACCTGCATTGTAATCAATACTTCCACCTGCATGCATCAATTGCGCATGGGCATCAAAGTAAGCGCCAAGTCCGTCGACAGCAGCTCCCATTTATTACAATAGCCTTCTGCACGCAACCTCGATTCCCGTCCCTTTCTAGCCTTGTTTCCAGCCAGCCTCGTTATTCGAAGACACAGCCTAACACCCTAAATCTTAGCATCCGGGCGACACGAACCTGAGAGAGAGTAAGAAATAACGAGACTAAGTTCGTTGTCCAATTGACAACGCTGAGATCATGTGATTAGAGAGCCTTCCGGATGTCAGGATCCTATTACATAACTAATAGATTGAACACGTATTACTATATAAACTATACCCGCTAAGATCCTATAGATCCTTAGCGATTGTCTTATTAATATAATATAAGTATTCTTATTTATTGTTTTTTATCTTTAAATCTACTATTCTTGATATTATAATCGCTCCTAGTACCTTAAAGAGAAAGAGATAATTTATTACTAACTAAGATAATCTCTTCACGCCTAATAGATATCTCTCCGGCCCGCTTAAGCTTATTAGAGCGCGAGAACGGACCTAACTTACCTCGAGAGGATCCTATAGATATTAATAGGCGCTTTAAGAAACTTCCTACCGATATAGATAATAAATATACCGTCCGTATAGATCCTATTGATAATAATATAGTACTACCTAGTAAAACCCTAAGGCTTATACGAGGGCTTAGAAATATAGTAGCCGAAGCCGATCTCTAATCAGCCCTATATAATAAGGAGTAAAGGGATAAGGAAGCTCTCCTTCGCGAGAAAACTACCGCTATATCTAAAGAGAAGGTACGTAAAGAGTAGAAAAGACAAGATAGGCTCCTAGTATAATATATAGTAAAAGAGGATGAACTCCTTATAGCCGCCTACGCTAGTAAGCGACTAGAGAATCGCCCTAAGCTAGCTACGGCTGCCTTAGGATCTAGTAACCGCACTAGCGCCGGACCGGGCTAGAATACGCTAGAAATACCTATAGGGCTTAGGAACCCTCTACCTAAGGACCTAGAGACTATCGAACTACTAGAGCTATAGAACTAGGCTAAGAAGACGCTTTAGCGCGAGTAAATTACCAAGCTTTAGCGTATTAAGGCCGTAGTCGAGAAGGGCGATAGGGCTATACTTAGTATACTTACCCTAAACGATAAGTAGGAGGTTAAGATAAAGAAGTTAACCGAGCGTCCCTATATATCTTAGGCTAAGGTACCTAAGAAATATACGGGTAAGAACCGCTCCGAGTTCAACGCGTAGGCTAATAACTACGAAGATATATTTAGTAATAACCTAGTACACTTCTATAAGGAGGCTACTAAGGTAAAGTTTATAAAGTAGTACTTAGACCCTATACTAAAAACGGTATAGATAAACTTCTACGAGAATATAGGAGATCTATATCCTAATAGTCTATTATAGGCTATTATAAAGTAGAGGATATTAGATATCCTTAGTATACTAGTTTAGCGTATACTAAAGGCGGCTATAGCTATTCGGACCTACCGCTAGAGATCTAGTTAGACTCTAAGGGAGTTACTAGAATACCTTAAACCTCTATAGGAGGAAGCCGAGGTAACTAATAAGGCGTAATAGATTAGGGATTACCTAGGCGTATTATACGAGTTAACCTAGAATGAGATCGCCTTCCGCTTTAAGAAGATAGAAATAATACTAGCTATTATTAAGGAGGAGGTAAGTAACTTCTCTAATATATCCCGATCTAAGGATCTATCTAAAGACTTATCTAAGTCTAAGAGTAGTAGCTCTTATAATAATAATAACGATAGCGGTAATAGTAAGAAGCGCGGCCGCGATAGCGATAATAAGTCCTTAAAAGGCCAAGATAAGAAGACTTAGCGCCGGAATAGGCTAGAAAAGTCTAAAAAGAATAGGAAAGATATCGAATATTATACCTATAGTAAGAAGGGTCACGTAGTACCCAATTATATAAATAAGACCGCGGTTGAGGCCTACCGCAAGAAGTAATCTAATAAAGATAGTAAGTCGGGAAAAGAGAAGGGCTAGTAGGTTTAATTCCGTACCTACTAGTCTATATAGACCTGGAGAAGGGTATAAGAGATACTAGGATAGTCTAGCTACCTATAATAACCTTTATAGATAAACTTATTACTATCTATACAACTGTAGGTAAAGATAACAAGGTTAGGATACTAGTTAATCTAGGGTCCTATCTTAATCTTATTAACGCCGTGTTGGCGAAGGAGAGAGGCCTTAAATAGAGCCCCTTACCTCCTAATATTAGGGCGGAAGCGGCTAATAGGGGAAGTATAATAATATACGGTATTACTAAATCTAAAATAATATTTTCTAACTCTTTCGGGCGCAAATTAACTCGTTCTATCCCTTTCCTAGTTATAAACTTAAAGAAGTACCAAATTTACTTAGGTATACTATTCTTAGGAGATATAAACCCCGAGATAGACTTTATAAAGAAGACGTTATCCTAGCGAGAGCTAGGGGCTTTTAGGGCTAATTACG
>QWZN01000181.1:39589-62166 GCA_003693225.1 Venturia aucupariae | reverse complement strand
GGGGGGGGGCTTCATGAGGGTTTGGATATATATATGGTTGCTTCCATGGTCGATTGGGATTGGGATTGGGAATGGGAATGGGGAAATCGCGTGAAGGATTGTTTTGGGTATACCTATGTCACTGACTCCCTCTCATTTTTATTTTTTTTAAATTGGGCAACATGAGGTTTTGGATGGGAAGGAAGCGTTGTCTTATTATACACCTACTACTTACTTACTCACTTCCCATTGGCCTTTTTGGAACTGATGATGAGTGAGTTAGTGAGATTTGATATATGACATCAATATGCCCATCGTCCAGCCCAACCCAACCCAGTTCTAGACGCGTTCCAACTCCTTTCCTTTCCCTTCCATTTCCTTTCTCCCACTCCGTTAACATTGATTTACATTGGCAATATTGTATTTCCTTCCTCATTGACATATTTAATACCAAAACGCAACTATAAAGATACCTTTTACAATTTAGAGTTAGAGTTAGAGTTAAAGAAGTAAATCTTCTAAGATGAAATTCTAATTCCTAGAATTAAGTTATTACTACTTATATTTGGAAAAAGGCTAAGGTAAGGAGTTATTTGTATCCTATCTTCTACCTGGTTCCAAGTCTAGCTAGGTATGGTAAAGGTATGGTATAGTATATATAGTAGACGGACTCGGAAGAGTTTATAGGTAACGTATGTCTATTATCTATTTATAAGTTTCGTAGGAATATAAACTACATCTACCCAACTTACCTACCCAACTATACGACTATACGACTATACAAGAGAGATTGATAACCTGAATGAATAGAGACAAAAAAAAACAATAAAGCGCTAAACTTCGTAATCCCCAGAACAGATTTTTCCCCAAAAAACCTCATGGGTATCGCTGTACACACGAACGCAAAAGCTAATGTACATGATCGTGACACAAGGGATAACAAAGACCATAATCCCCTACTCTCATTCTTAAATGATAGATGATCCAAATGCCAAGTTTTCGTTTCTTCCTTTTCCCGTTATTCATTCGTACTGCGGTGTCGTGTTTATTCGATTGCACTGCCGCTTCCTTCTTGTTCCCTGAACATGCGGAATTGGATGAAGATGATTGCATCTTCGGTGATTGTTCCGAGCGAACCGATCAACCAGGGTAAATTGGTAAGGATGTAATCGCGTTTAAGGGAGTGAAAGAGGATCTGTGTAGATGGTTAGTTTTCAAGTCGAAGAACCCAAGACAAACATCACAACTCACGCCTGCACCGTATGTCAAGTTCCCAAGCAAGGAAAGCAAGAAGAAGAGTAGTGAAAGACCTTCGCAAGACTTGTCCCTTTGGTTCTTCACAATCTGTGGGATGCGAGCTCCCAAGTAGCAGAGTGCACTGGCATATCCGAGAATCTGGGCGCCAACTGGAGAGGGAGTACCGCCAACCTGATCGTCCAATTCCGGTTGAGGTTTCCAGACACCACTCTGCCACGCGATAGCCCACCCAGCGGTTCCAGCCAGACAAACCAAGAATATGCTGACGGTATTCTTGATCCAAGCCTTTTTCCCGGATCCCTCTTCTACAATAGCGGCTAGAGAGGATGTCCTTCGACGGTCTTGGGCACTCGCACTTGATCGTCTGTGTGACCCTGGGAGTCCGATAGAACTCCTCCTCCTTCGCGAGAGCAATGGCTCTTCCGCTGATCCTTCAGTCCCTGAGCTTATGTGTGACAATTTGCGGTCCCGACGAGCATTGACGATATTGTAGTATAGACATTGCGAGATCAGGACCAGATCGGCGAAGCAGAAGTATACTGCCAGAGCGGTGACTGTAGGGACGAGACCAGCCCAAAGGGCGCCAGAGAGGTTTGTGATATCACCGATGAACCATACTGAGAGAAATGCCAGAGAGATACCGGCGGCCGAGCCTTGGGTGTAGTTCTCAATCAATTGGGGGACCTTGATAAGCGATTGTTAGTAAGGCACGCGACATATGATTTCTGTACTGCGTGAGCAGAGGTATGTAACCTGCACTCACCAACAGGAAGATCCAGGAAGCCAGTGAGATGGAACCAAAGACTCCACTGAGGGCTTCGTGTATGGTCAAGTGGAGGTCGGAGGCGGATGACATGGCTGGTTCGTTAGGGGTTTATGCGTACAAGGTGAAAAGCCGAGGTGACGAGGTGGGCGAAGTCATGCGAATCAGAAGTCGTGTTATTGGCGCAGGCAAATGATGCAAATCATGCCGGACTGGAGAAGATGGGGGCGATAATGGGCGTGGGCCAAGAAGGAGAAAGAAATTTTCAGCTGCTAGATGTTTTTGGTATGACGCAGCTGCTTGGTTGCATGGGAACGAACGGGGCAGGGATTGGGATTGGGATTCGACGGGAGAAGGGATGGCCGCTGCAATCGTGGTGGTGATTGCCCCTAGGAAGATAAGAGTCGCGGGTCTTGATCAGAGGGTACCGCCGGCTGGCTGGCTGGCTGGTACTGGCCATTGCAGGTCGAGTATTAATTCTTTCCAGCCTCTTACACAGACTGGTACAGGTCCAAGTGCACATACTCCCACAGTACAGAGGACATGCCCCCCCCCATTCTGCAACGAGTCTAGCGACTGGCCCCATTGAACGGCAGGGTAGTGCGTGATCAAAGCGGGCCCCTAGCTAGGAGTATTCGTGCCGAGAATAGCAACCCGTTTTGCGCCTTCGTTCAGCCTGCAGGATTTAGCAAAACGATTATTCACCCTCTTTCGATCCTTCACCAGACCTGACCTACCTCCCCATACGCTCGCTACCTTCACCACTCGTTGTTCATCACCTTCCATCAAACCCATCGTGACTTTTTCGACGACCCATTGGTCCAAACCCCGTCCCGACAAGCATTCCTGGTACACCATCGGGACCTTAATCTAACTCGCATTCCACTGCCTACCATCCCCTGCGAACTTCATTTCCATCCACGATGCTCATCTCTAACCAGAGTGCCGCCTTCGCTGTCCTGACTCTCGTCTCTTCCTCTATAGCCATCGACATGCCAATGCTCGAACATCTTGGAATCGTTCACAAGAGACAAGGGACAGGCGCCTCGGCCTCTACTCCAGCATCAGCAACTCCATCCACGGCTGCGACAACGTCCGTAGTAACGGCTTCCACCACTACTCCTACCGCAACAGTCACAAGCACTTCAGTCACAACTCGCGTTACCGAAACGTCTGTACCTACGACTTCAAATGGCCAAACCAGCATCGTAGTTGTCCCTACCACCCTCACTTCATCCACCATCTCCACCGGTCTTCCTTCCGCCGATACGTCCAGGACATCCTCAGCAGCTGCCTCAGATTCCGCGACATCAAACACCTCCAAAACGACAATCACATCTGCCCAAGTCTCCACAGCGACGAGGTCCATTGTGACTGTCGTTATCACTACACAAGCCAATGGCGCCGTGTCCTCCATCACGTCCACATCCCTGAGCGTATCCGAGACAACGACCGGTTTTGCGACAATCACATCCACACCCGCTCTCGGCTCGTCGAATAGCGGTTCATCGGGAGGCGGACTTTCAAGCTCAAGCAAAAGCATCATTGGCGGTGTCGTTGGTGGTGTCGGTGGCGCAATCCTACTCGGAGGCATCGCCCTGGTCTGCTGGCGAATGTGGGGACGCAAGAAGGGCTACAACTATGACGACGTCCAGTCCGGAGACACCGCTGTTGCAGGCACATCAGAACAGAAGGTCCAGGGCAACGATGCAGGTGGATTGGCCGACGACGAATCCCACATGAACCGCTACGCAGGTCCGCAATCGAGACCGAACGCTGCTGCAAACTTCTAGTACCATTGGGCGTTGCAAGAAGAGAAGCGAATTATTTTGCGTTGATGATCTGTTGTTTATATGAGTTGAAGTTGGGTTGTGGTTCGATTGTCCCTTCGAAAGCACTTGAGCGTTGCATCTGGAGTGGCGTTATCTTGTCCGGGCTTTGCATACGTCCACCATCTTGTGGATGATTTGCTTAGAATACTTCCCCCTTTTTTTTCCCTTTGTCGATGACACACTCCTTTCTGATCGATATGGAGATTTGCGATTTGCGATATCATATTGTAGTATGGCTGTTCCCTTATGGGTAGCTGATAATGTACACTTCATGACCGATATATTTCCACGAACTCTTATGAATCTGTTGTCCACGATTGTATTCGGTGAATCAAAGTGTGAATGGATACCTTATTGGTTCTCAAGCAAACTCGATTGCGATGATTGTTGATTGATTTGATTGATACTGTATACTCACATTTTGCTGAAGTTTGTACCTCGTATTTTCGATTCTGTATTAGGTATTTTCGTTGATGAATGATAACTATGTACTAAGGATGGAGGTTAGATGATTAGTTGAGATTACATATATCCAAGGACGGGGAGCGACGAACTCGTTGCAAATCTTAGGTATTTTCGTTGATGAATGATAACTATGTACTAAGGATGGAGGCTAGATGATTAGTTGAGATTACATATATCCAAGGACGGGGAGTGACGAACTCGTTGCAAATCTTGTTGTGCTATATCGTGTTAACTAGAATTATTCAACGCTGGAATTAAGTAACGCTATTTCCTCTTCTATAACTTCTTCCCCTTCCCCTTCCCCTTCCCATCCCCACCCCCCCACCAATAACTCCCGTATCACCCCCATCTGCTCCTCCGTCAAAACACCTTCTCCCCCCACTACTTCCCCACCTACTACCTCCTCAATCCTCCCCTTCACAACGTCCGCCCTTTCCTCGCCAATAAACGCCGGCAACCTCTCTATGAAAAGATGGAGGATATATTCCAGTTGTGTGATTTTTGCAGTCATGTTTTCAACCTGTCTCTTTAATAGGGCGGAGCGGGTAATGTACATTTTTGTTATTTTTTCTTGGGTGTCGGGCGGTGGTTGGGTTGGGGGTGGTTCTGTGGGTGGTTCTATGGGGGGAGTTGTTGCTGGATCTGTGGGTGGTTCTATGGGGGGATTTGTTGCTGGATCTACCTCTAGATCCACACCTACACCTCCTCCAACACCCCCCTCCCTCTTCCCCCCTCTCTTCCCACCTCTCTTCCCCCTCCTTCTCAATCTCCTCTCCTCCCTCGCATTCTCCTTCGCATCCGCAACTCTAATCCGCCTCACCATCTGCAAAAGCGTTTCCTGTTTCCCACCACCATCCGGGTCAAAAGTTCGTAGGGTGGAAAAGTGGATATGGAGATTGCTGTATTGCTGATAAGGGGGTTGTGATTTTGTTGGTTTGGATTGTGAGGTGCCCATTTTTTGGGGTGGAGGTGGTGATAGGAATGGAGAGTAAGAGTGAGGGTGTTGTTACAGTTGAGGTTGAAGTTGAGATTGAGGGTGTTGTTGTTGATTGATTGATTTATGAGAGAAGAGGGGAGATGTATAAGTACTTATATATCATAAAAAGGGGGAGGGACGGAGTACCCAAATGTGAATAAACAATAATAAAAACACATCAAAGGAGATATTCGAGTTGTATATCATCTTCTTTTCTTCTCTTCCGCATCCGCATCCGCTAGATTCGTTATTGCATTGGGAAAGTCAGACTCTTACTATAAACGCTTGCTTCATTCTACTCTCACCGATTTGATTAGTACACAAGCCTATCCACACATTTATCAAAGCAAATCTACGAGGCCTACAATAATTACCACAACCCTCCCTCTTCACCAAGGAACGGGAAAGGAGGGAGACGTACAGTATATTCTCCACTTCGACGTCGGAGATAAGGGTGTAGTCAATGACGGAGAGCTCTATAGTCGATGATAATTCATGTGTGGCGTTGGGTTATTGCGAATGGATGAAATGTGTTTAGGATATTGATATCTTCCAGGTTTGATTATCGACCCTGTCTTTTGCTGAGTACCTCTTATGCCGATATATGGTGTTCTCTCCTGGATTATCATTGACGCAATACGGTTCATATTGTAATTGAATTGTGCTGCTTTGCGAGAACAAGCAGAAAATCGAATGCGATGGCTCAATGGGAAGACGCAAGTCTTGTCAGTGATTGAGTATGTTGATGAAGGAGATGTCCAGTTCCATTTGACGTTGAAAAGGAGAAGTGGCAAAGTTGTTGGAATCGAGGTGTCTAGGTTTTATAAAAACAGCACTCGATTACAAAGGTATTAGGAATTGAAAGGCAGAAAATAATGCTCAGCGCGCGCAGTGGGTATCTTAATGCTGAGAAACAGAAAACAAACTACTTGCCATACACTGTGGGTCGTCCCTCCTAGGCGACAACATGCCCGATCGAGTGTGTATACCAGGGCTGTATACCACATACTACCCTCCCCTTTCTCCATCAATGCCCATAGGTTTCCTTTTAACGCCACCTTGTCTTAAAGCTTGCGATTCAGTCCCAGCATCCATCTCTGACATTTGTTGTTCTAATGCCTCCAATTCTTGAACTGGTAACAAAGGCTGTGGATGTAGCATTCCATTATCTGATCCAAATTGTGGGCTCCTTCCCCCATAAGGCGAAGTGCGTGGGTCTGACTCGTACGATGGCCGACCGGAGAAATGGCCTTGACGGTTTTCTGGTGAGAAATTTGGCGACGGAACAAGAGACGAATAGGCATATGATGGATTGGGGGAGTGTGAAAAGGCTGCGAATTTATTAGAATGAGTACTTCGAGATGATGAGTTAAACACACCTTTGGTGGAATTGTTTGAGTGTGCCATGGCTGGATAGGTGGTGCCGCTCATGCCGTCGAAGCCCGGTGGTCCATTCGATGCCAGGACCGCTCTGCGCAACTTGACCGTCCGTCTCCATAGGAAAAACATGACAATTGCAAAGGCGAGGAGAAGAACCACACCTATTACTATCCCTCCAATTGCGGCGACAGGAAGTCCGGTCTGATGCGGGACCTCAATAGGCAATGCGGTGGAAGTCGAGCTTGATCTTGAAGTCCCTGTCGCATTCTTTGACGAAGAGCTTGTAGTAGTCAATGTGGCCGTACCCAAAAAGTCTGCAGCAGCCTTGGGATCGCTGCTCAACCTCATTGCCTCGAGATCCACTGCGGCGCATCCTCCATTTGCGCATGGATTGCTCTTGCAACATCCCACGAATGGACCCGGCTTGGTGCCTGTACAGGTATAGAACGATCCATCGTTGCAACTTTGGTCATGAAATTGACCATAATAGGTTTTGTTAAAACTCGTTGATCTCAGGTTGCCTTTCGAGCAGCCATTTGGACTCGTACAAGGATCGACGTCTGTTGCACAACAACCTACGAACGACGATCTGGGTGTGTTGCAGACGTAGAAGGAGCCACCTGAGGGGCATGAGGGCTGGAAGAAGAGGGTAGAATTAGACATTGCGGAGATCAGTAGGTTTTGATATCAGTTGGCGATAGTCAGATAAACATTGGTGTATGTAGGTTAGATATAAGAAAGATGGATCCCAAAGAGAGCAATGAATGAGGAGAAAAAGAGAGTAGAAGAGGCATTTGCACTCGACAGCCGTCTGCATGATTTCTTGGAGCTTACTAAAGTTAGCGGGATTGGCGAGCTGAAGTTGATAAGAATTTGCGGCCGTGGCTTGAAGGCTGATGGTTTGACCGCAGTTCGAACCACTTTTTGCGCAGCATGCTCTTGGGAATTCCTTGGGTACGGCGACATCCGCCATGTTGACGAATTATAGTATGGCCCAACCGAGAAGTATGCGGGGCGAGCCATGTCTGCCAGGCAATTTCTGACGGCTGCGAGCCTTCACCGTGATGGTGGCTCATATCCTGGTCTTCAAGGGAGATGGCGTGTTGGTGGCTGATGATACTCCAAAGTCTGCACATGCGGCTATCATGCAAGACTCCTCTCCCCTGTCGATCTTTGCGATGATGATTGTGAAAATCTGTTTGAAGTTGCTGTTGTTGTTGTTGATTGTTGAAGCTTGAGATATGAAGAAAGGTCGTGATCAACGCCAGCCGGTGCCGGTATCGGTCCGCGATTCTGATTGAGGAGCGAGGCCATCTACAGTATTATGCACAGCTCAAGTCCACCCGACCAACAACTCGAACACCATCGCAACATATTGCTGGTCTCTCAGTGTATCGTCTAATACCTGAAACCCACGCTCTAGGTATCCGCTAACATGATGTTGTGAACCAAGCTCAGCAGGATCAATAATTTCACACTTGATACACTCCACCATCTAATATTCATCTGCCACCAAGTGCCACGAAGCAAACCCCTCTCAAGCACACCCCTCTCAAGGACCAACAAGCTTTCTCACAGGCCCAAACCAAGCCCTCTTCCCGATTCTGATCTCCAGCGCTGCGTACATCAATCTACTATGGAAGCAATGAACACAGACCAGCCTGAGATCTTATCAAAAGCCCTGGTCTATTTTTTGAGCGCGACTCGTAATCGCCAAGTATATGCCCACAGCAATGACAGTTCTAGAATAGACTGAATGGAAAGAATCCAGCATTGCGAGTATGAAGATGCCATGGTAGAGTATGAGACCGTCACTTTGCTACAGTGAAACACCCCATGTATTTTGGGATATACCTGGGGTAGCTGGGGTTTTTGGATGTCGCGGAAGAATGAGACGATATTGGGAAGTCGTCAGCTCTCGAGCTTCAAGTTTGGAAGAGGACGAACGTGATAATGACGGCTCTGATACAGAGAACAAGTATAAGAGACCTTTGTCTTCCACCAGGAAAAAGCAGTCACAGCAGTTCTTATCTATCTCATCGTTCTAAGACAGTTCAACTTCTTCTCACGACTTACTCTTTCACAACTTGCCAGCTCCGTTCTTTCCAACGAGAATCTCTCACATCTTACCAAATAAATCCAATCCCAAAACCTTCACCGCCAACTCCAACATGTTCTCCATCAAATCCCTCCTTCTCGCTGCTCTCAGCCTCAGGTAAACCGACCTTAAATCACACTCAGCCACCCTCTCTAACATCCCCAGCACCCTCACCCTCGCAGCTCCAATCGAAACCGTCCAAGCAAACACCACAGACATAACAGACGGCTGCAACGGCGCCTTCCGAGGCGAACACGGCGCCTGCGAAGACGGTCGAGACCAAAAACATGCCGGCCAGCGCGAAGAACATAGAGGCGAGCGCGAAGTCCAGAATGGGAATCTCGGGAAGGGAATCGCGGATATTTTGAATGGGCTTGGTGATCAGGCTGCCGGACAGGCGAGGGAATGCAGGACTGGTGGACATTGTTAAAAGTCTTGATGTATCTTGGATAAGGGGTGGAGAGGGTCAACGTTTGCTAGATTTTTGATTTTCAGAATTTTCAAAAAAAATGACATGAACATTGTTTTTGCTGTCTTGTATGTTCCTGGTTTCGTTGATAACTATGTGTTTGATGGCCTTTGAAGGGGAAATTGTATTGATTGCGCGAGGCAAATATACTACATTCCATCAGCGAACACAAGTGCTTCATTTTCGTTTTGGTATACCTAACGACACTTTTTCGTCAGTGTAACTCACACAGACTGACTCTCATAAGCAGAGTGAAACTCAAGGGGACGAGTACCACAACCCAAGTACTCTATTACTTGTTGAAGCAAATTCCCCACGTCTTCTATTGCCCAATCTTCTCCCCACCCGCCCTAATCCTGAACTGCGGAATCCCATGCGTCCCCTGCCAATCATGCCTATGATCCGCAAATGTCTCAAACTCCGGCTCGGGAATCCTAGGATAAATCCCCATCTTCAAAATAATCTTTCCAGGCAAGTTCTCCGTAATGGAACAAATGGGACTGTGCAGAAAGTCGTCAGCATTTCTGCAGTCCAGGTTAACAAAAAGGTGACAATGACATACTTCCCATCCACTCCACAGAAATTCCTCTTTACTGGCTTCCCGGAGAATGATTTAGAGTCTGAAAATTCCTTCCTCGTGCCATCGCGGTCGACAATTTTGACTTTCTCTTCTTCGATGATTAAGTTGCTGCCATATGGAGCTCCGGCGACTTTTCGACAATTGGAGCAGTGGCATAGGTGGCCTCTCTTCTTCGTCCACAGTTCAGAGTCGGTGATGGTGACCGTGATTGATCCGCACAGGCATGATCCGACAAGAGTATCGGTTTTGTCGTGGGTGGATGGATCGCCAGTCAGAGGAGTAGCGGGATTGTCTGCCATTTTGAGAAAAGAGGTAAAGAAAAAAGATCTAGATGGGTGATCACACCCAACGTAGCCCAGCGTCTTGGTTCCTGCAGTATATAGAGCAAAAGATAATTTGTGACTTTGTGTCGTCTGTTGGTGGCAGTTCATTGATTTTGACATAGCTTCGGGAGCTATCACGAAAGTGGGGTCATGCTACATTAGGTCACCGATTCGGTGCAGCGGAGACGGGCGAACTACGAATCACATTCGCATCAGTGTGAAAATAGAGAAATGACTAGAAACGAAGCCGCTGATAGCGTGATAGCAAGAAAGTAACACCTGAAACATGAGAAGTTCACTTCTCGGCCTCCTTACGTGTGGCACGTCCTGACAACAATTGTTGGAAGGGAAATATTGGTGAATCGTGACGAGGTATGAGTGGTGGAGGGCCTTGAGCAACACCAAGGCTTCCGCCTTATCTGGTCAGAATGTTGTTTCTCTTCCTCGACTATGACGGCCATATCAAAGAAGTGTAGCTTTTGCGTCTCGTTCTATGATGCGCAAGGCGGTTTGACATATTAATACATTATGCCAGGAGAGTGGCAATGCCTCCGTGCGTGGATATAGTGATTGACGAGCATATGAGCCACCGATCAAAGTGAGGGCATGGAAGGTATGCGGTGGGTTGTTCGTTCTGTCTTCTGTCCATGTGTCTTGTCGTGGAGCGTTCGACTTGAATTTTGAGCTTTGGGGACCGTCTCTTCTCGTGAATTGTCGCACCAATGCCCTCAATCCGTCATAGATTATGTGCTGGTGAAAGATGAGCGAGTCTTCGTGGACCGAAACATTCTGACCCCGTACCATCAACAGTATCCCTTCATTGTGTAATTGAGACAAGTGAAAATGGGGTAAAGGTCTTTGCAGCTAATCTCAAGAAGCTCGCTGCAAGCCAAAATCTTCCATGTTTTTCTCTGCTGCTGCGGCCTTAGTGATTTTGACTTCTCTTTTCTTCCCAACTTGTCGCTTGTTGACATCTATCTCGCCGTCCTCCATATCGGACTCTTTTTCTTTGACAATGTTTTCGATAACCTTCGCTTTCGAAAGTGCTCGCTTGAATCGGTCGTCAAAATCAGAGACGGTTTCCTCGGTGTTCTCCGTAGAAAGACTCTCCGGTTCTGACAGAGCATAGAGAGTGGATATATGCTTTTCCAGACGGCTGTTAGATCGAAAGGATGGCATTCTTAGGCCCCCTTCGGATAATGATTTCGACGCAACTGTACTGTCTTTGATCGACTGGCTGGCAACTTTGGGCAGCAAACCTGGCTCTGGGCTTTTCCGTTCAGTAGCAGCCTGCTGCGGCATTCTGGCTGCCCATACGCAAGCTCTACCATTCAGCTGACCCATCTCGAGGAACTTCTCAAATCCCTTTTCGAGACCAAAAACTCGTCCTTCGATGCGGCCTGCGCGTGAGCCATCTTCCACACCCAGTCGGTAGCCTTCATTGTAGTAGCTGTCTTCCAGATGAAAGAGACTGTCAAAGATGTCTTCGTCCATGTTTGTTGATGTTGTGACAAGAGAAGAAAGAGAGTGACTCGAAATTGATCAATTAGGCGGCTGCTTTAGGTTGGTTGAGGCAGCAATCACCTCAGGCAGTCATTCGGCGCGCTAAAAACATATCGCGTCGACTTCATCTGAGCCAACATATTGCGCTCCGCAAGCAACCTCCACCTGCATCCACCTCCAATCCACATTGATCTCACTATCAATATGTCCACACTCTTCGGCGGCGCTGCTGCATCTTCAGCCAATCCGGCTCAGGGCGACACGAAAAACGATGTTCCCCTCAAAGATCCTCCAGCAGACAGCATCTCAGACATCGCCTTTTCCTCGGCAGCAGACTTTTTAGCAGTTGCTTCATGGGACAACGCCGTGAGAATCTACGAGATTGACGGCAGCGGGCAGAGTCAGGGAAAGGCCATGTACAAACACGAAGGACCGGCTCTCAGCGTCGCATGGACGAGGGTAAGTCACTTCCTCTTCACGATTAAAGTGAGCTTGATTAACATGTTGATAGTCAGGAACAAAAGTTGTCAGCGGAGGAGCCGATAAGGCAGCACGAATGCTTGACCTAGGGGGGAATCTAAACGCAGCACAACAAGTTGCTGCCCACGATCAGCCGATCAAGTGCGTGAAGATGTTCTCTCACCAAGGCAACGACATGCTCATTACCGGATCCTGGGACAAGACGATCAAATACTGGGACCTGCGATCACCGACTGCCGCCGTCAGTGTGGCACTACAGGATCGATGCTTTACCATGGACGTCAAGGACAACCTATTAGTGATCGGCACGGCAGAACGCTATATCAACATCGTCAACCTCACAGTTCCGGATAAATTCTACAAGACAATTCAGAGTCCGCTGAAGTATCAAACTCGCGTGGTGAGTTGCTTCGCAGATTCTTCTGGATTCGCAGTTGGTAGTATCGAGGGACGCTGCGCCATTCAATATGTCGAGGAGAAGGATTCATCGTAGGTCACTATCCCCAGTTGATATAAATAGACTAATCTCATTCGCAGACTCAACTTCTCCTTCAAATGCCACCGCCAACCGGACCCAAGCAACCGCGATCAAAACAAGGTCTTCTCTGTCAACGCCATTTCTTTCCACCCTGTACATGGCACATTCAGCACTGCAGGCTCTGACGGCACTTTCCATTTCTGGGACAAGGACGCTAAACACAGACTCAAGGGGTATCCGGAGGTTGGAGGACAAATTCCAGCGACCGCATTCAGCAACAGTGGAAACATCTTTGCCTATGCCGTGAGCTACGACTGGAGCAAGGGATATGCGCATCACTCAGCAAACGCGGTCAACAAGATTATGTTGCATCCGGTGCAGGGAGATGAATGTAAGCCGCGACCGAACTCGAAAAAGCGGTAAAAGAAACAGAGAAGAATTATTTGCGTTTCAATGATGGCTCACTGTAGCTAGTGGTGCAGCTTTCATTTGGCAACTATCATTAATCGCAGCTCAAAACGGGAACAATCGAAACCGAAATAATTAGAGCTCGAGTAATCAAAATGATGGCGTTATGGATACTTGATGAAAGCAGGACATGCACTGGGATTCTGCATAGATGGGGGGGGGCGCTCGTCAATCATGGATTTTGCATTCGTATACCCAACTGTCGAGATATGGATGGTGGAATGCAGGCGTAATGGTTCTCAGGTCGGTGTCAAGGAAAAGGGCTATGAAGAAATCCAATAGTCTTAGAAATCGTCTTTAGCTCCACCCATATTTACTGATTCGACCATTCACTTCTTCCAATCTATCGTCTGTGTGCGCTCTTTTCAACGCAACGGCCTGTCTTTGATGTGTATGCATCTCCAAGGAGATAATTCAGATCGGCACAGCACATCGAGCCGAGCCGATGTGGTATCATACTAATATCCATAGATTCGTCATGGTATGGTTCGGTTCTCACTTGGTACCTAGTCGAGGGCGTCGTTACTAGTAAGTCGGGTCTATCATTACAGCCACTGCAGTCCGGTCACTCCATGGCCCATGGGATTGTACATGTATATATTCTTTAAAGTTTCAATTGGACGGACTCGGATGTAATATGAATGGTTGGATTATTGGATATGGGGTATTGTTGATGTTTGTATTCGATTTGGCTCTGGGCGGTGTGTTACTATTGGAAGTATTATAATATATAAGGGTATAAGGGTATAAAAGTATAAAAGTATACTAGATAGTCTTATAAGTATCTAACTTAACCTATCCCTTCTATACTAGTACTAAATTATCCTAAGTTAGAAAACTAGAGAAACTAGAGAAACTAGGGACTAGAGAAATAGGGATAACTAATAAAGCTACTTACTATCTACTTCTATATTTATATTCCTATTCCTATTCCTATTCCTATTCCTATTCCTATTCCTATTCCTATTTCTATTCCTATTCCTATTCCTATTTCTCTTCCTATTTCTCTTCCTTTCTCCTAATTCAAGTTCTATCTAGGACAAAATTCCTTACTACCTAGTAAATAAATATCTCACTACAATAATATTCTAAATTCTCTATAGTATACTACTACTACTGCAAGAGATAGGTCATCAAGGAGATCAATAACTAAAGACAAGATAATAAATAGGTATAGAACGGGGACCGGCCTCCCCAAAAGGAAAATATTGAATCAAAAAAAAAGTGTACAACGTACGATACTCGAATAATTATCGATTACATGCTACTAAAACTTGCTTTTTCTAGGAGAGGAAATCCTCCTAAAAGGCGACACATCTGGGTAGGTAAAACCTGGTGTAAAGTAACACGGAGCACGATCCTGCCAAAAAACCCATGCCACGCACGAATACCAGGTTATTGCATCAAATGAGATGCCCCACGCCCATGCCCACAACCGAAGCCGACCGACTCCCCGATGCTGATGGAGTGAACAAAGTGACGCCACCCACGGCGCATATGCAAATGCCAAATTCGGGTATTGAAATCAATGGAAATAGGCAATTGGCCTGCCCTTGCACCGCATTCCGATCCCTTGCCCAAGAAATTTTCACAAAAGCCGATGCTCCCAGGGCCCCCGAAGTGACCGGCGACGGCACGTTGACTCCGGACTAGATTCCGACAACGATAGATCGTACGCCAACATACAAAATGAACCACGTAGAATGAAAGAAGTGCCTCTATGTGACTCGCCAGGTATCAAACTAGGTGAAGAGGGCGGCAGGTATCTTGATAGAGAGCCCGAATTGTTCTAACAAGAAAGAGATGCGGATGATTCGCCCTTTTTAGGTAATAAATATGATGCGTCCGTTATAATGTTTGTTCATACTCATGACTCTTCGTGAACCTCGTTGATGATGCCCGGGTATGGTCCACTCCCGTTTCCCATGAAATGACCTGGCAAAGGGTTGACAAGATGACCGGAAGATCCCATGGGGGCTGGAACTAGTTGCCTTGGTGGCAAGGCTGCCGGCGTTAATTCTTCTTTCATACACGCGTGCTCAAGCATGTTCGTCCATTTCCCGCTGGTGCCAGCATGGCTGTGCTTCAGATGCTGGCGAAAGTGATCAGCGCGGTAGAACTTCTTGGCCTGGTTGCATTCGCCGTATTTGTGAACAGTACTCAAGTGTTCGGCTCGTAAATCCCAATTCGGGGGATTGGGAAATTCGTCACCGCAGTACCCGCAAACGTCGGCCGTTGTTGGATGGATAGATGATTCGTGGAATGCCGCGAGCACGCCGCCGAGAGCTGCACATGACCACGAATGGCGTCTAAGATGAAGGGAATTTTGATGACGCTCTGCCTCGTTCTTGTTCTTGAAGCGGTTTAGGCAATAAGCACATTGATACTGCTTTTCCATTTCATGAATGCTGAGTCAATTAGTATGAGCTTGGATTTCATGGATGAATGAGGTGGAGAGGAATTGTGAGAAATGATGAGCGACAATCTGTGGCAGAATCCTCTGTTGAAAGTGTAACACAAAGCCACGTGTGAATAACGTAGGGCTGACGGGAGGCTTACCGTAATTCATCTGCGTTTTCGAATTTCTTAGGCTTCTTTGGACAGCATTCGCACACAAAGAATCCCTGGATTTTTGACACACTATTTTGTCGAGAGTGGATTTGGCTGTCAAGGGGTGTTGGCAATTTGCTTTCCTGTAATGAGGGTTTTCGGTGGTGAGGCAGGGATTTTGTCGCAGCACTTCGTGGGCTCCGATTCAAGTTCAGAGCCCTGCTAGCTGCGTACGGCGAAACTGGCCCGAAATCCGCATCCGCCGAGGGCGATAATCCTGGTGACCGCTCAATGTTGCGTTCACCGTAACTAGTCGCGCTGCTGGCAACTGAAAGATTCCAACCAGAGCCGAAAGACCTTGGCCCCAAGGATGCAGTAGACGATAGTGACCCTGGCTGTTGATTGGGTCGTGTAACCGGAGAATTTCTGTTTGCGAGCATTTGCATAGACCGCCGATGGTAAAGGTCATTGCCACACCCAGGCGCCCTGTCTTCACGCAGAGGGCCGTCTGGTGGTGGCGAAGACGCACGCCTCTTAATACCGACACTTTTGATGCCCAATTGGTCTCCATCTCCTCCTGATGGCGTTCGGTCGTGGATATGTAAGCCTCGTATGCCGTTTTCCTCCATGTTTCCCAGTTCAGGGTCCAAGAACACTCCGTGATCATCGCTGTTCCTGTGTGACCTATATCCACTGGTTGAATCCTCAGGTGTACCTGGTCCTGGATTCCATCGCGTGGGAAATGCATCTGCCGACCCGCTGTCAAAGCCGGGGCTGCGAAAGCCTGGAGAAATTGCAGAGTTTGGCGCGCTCTGCCAACGACCAAGGGGGGAATCCATTGATCCAAATCGATGGTCTGGCATTGACAGTGGCTTAAGCTGGTTCGCGAAATTCAGAGTTCCATTCTTTGCGTTTGGTCCACCTATCTTTGAGAGAAGTTGTTTGTCGTATGCCTGAGAGGATGAATGCAGGGCTTTTTGACCGAGTTGGTTTTCACTTTGAAATCTGCGCCCGCGTATTAGCATAGGCAATTCAATCAGGACCTGGTGATGACAGGAAAAGGAGTAATCGACACCCAGATTGCCAATTACGTTCCGCATCTCGTGTCGAAGCTCGAGAGTCTCAGCAGCTTTTGTTACAACAGCAGCAGTGGCATCATGAGCCTCGACTAGGCCACCAGAGTATCAAAGTCAAGACCGACGCCTTATTGCATGCAGCCATTCTTGACATCAAGTTGCAAAAAAGTCCAGAACCGATTCCAACTTGGCCGAACGTAAGGCAATCAGAGGGTCTCGCGTTCCTGGGCCCCGGGGTCGAAGGCCGGCTTCATTCTCTCACCTAAATCCTGCCAGTGTAGGTCTCGTTCTGCTGTTGCGATCTTCGTCGCTGTGATCTTGGTTCTCCATCATGGCGGGATCGATAGGCATTGAATGAGACACGCTGCTGCCTCTTCGCTGGTCTCGTGAAACCCGATCGTAGCGGTCGCCTTGAAAGCCTTGTCCGGCGCCATATAGGCTCGAGCCCTGTTTAACGGACCCATAACTGCCATTGCCATTGCTGTTCCCATATTTCCAGCCTAGATCCTGGCTTTGATCTTGCAAATATATGTCTCTGGGCGGAGGGAGAGGCGGCGGCGGATCCTCTCTGGCATTTGGTATTGCCATTGGTCTGGCAGCTGACGATTGATGTTGTGAGAGCGGAGTTTGGAGATGTGTTGCGCGTGCGGATCCATGGTACTGCGGCGAATGCGAACCAAATAATCGAATGGTAGGAGCAGGACTCGTGTGTGACATGGCTGCGATCCAGATTAATGTCGGTTGCCACCAATGTAACAGCTGAGGTTGGAGTTGGGACGTCGTGAGTTACGCACCAGAATCTTCAAGGTTCAAAGTGGCGATGGGGACGCAGAAAACGCCGCTTCTGTTGCAGCCAGCCACGGCGTCCTAGCAGGGCGCGGGCAGGAACCAGGGAGACGAATGAGATTGGAGAGAGCGGTGAGAGTGGCACATCTATCTAGTGCTGGATCGGAGGGGAAGGGCTAGCGGAGACCTGTATAAATGATTGGTCCCTGGCCTGGATCTGTTGGTGGTGGTGGGTGGCGTAGGTAGGGTGGTATAGTTAGCACAGTGGTGGGATGGATTTAGCAATGCCAGTGCCAGTGCCCGTGAGACATCAGATGGGGAGGGAAGGGATGTCGACGAGGGAGACCCTGACCTTTTGAATATGACAGACTCTAGAATATGGACGCACCCGACGGCTAGGGCTGCTGCAATATCACTCTAGCTTCCATTACCATCACTAGGTGGAGAATAGGTACGGATACATAATAACACATGGTGCTCGTCTCTCATCTCTCGTCCTCGACCGCTGCACATGGTTAGACCACGTCGATGCGCACGGCAGCTCACGACCTGCACCTACACCTGCCCTTGCACTTGCACTGGGAGCCACTGGAAGTCTCGACTGAACCTGAGCCAAAGAGTCTGCGCTGGAATAACTGGGGCCATTCCAGCAACTCGCGGCAGATTCCTGAAGATGAGAGCGGCCCACAAATATCAATCAGCTTGTAAACGTCCTCCGACCCGAGGAAGCTTAGAGCGTGTTGGCTCCTGTACGCCAAGAGCGATGCCTGCCTCGTGCAGTCTTTACTCAAGCAGGGTGGGGTGGGCATGTTCAGACGCTGCGAGATGGTGCAAAGAGCAGGGGATTGTTGGGGAGGTCGCGAAGCCGTAGCGAGTGATAATAAGATCAAATGTGGGTCAGGTCGAGAACGGATATGTGAATGTACATGCAGTGTAAATAATAGACATCGTGGGTAGGGCTTGCCCCAGCCAGAGACTGATGAGCAGGCACTAAAAAAGGCAGCCAACGAAAGGGGCACGACCGGCCGAGTGACATCTTCCATAGGTACGGATACATGCAGTGATGACTGCGAGGTGGATTCTTGGGCATATGGCGCTTGCCCGCATGGGAGCCAAAGAATGAACGAGCTGTTGCGGGATCTGTTGTTGTTCTTCTTCTCCCCGAGGTCTTCTTCTTTCTCATCATCAAGCTCTCCACCGTTTGTGCTGGGCTTAACGGTCACCGAACATGTTGACGGTGCTTAATCCCGGACAGAACGCCTATCCTTCCCCTTCATCGTTAAACAAACAGTCACAGAAAATATGATTGCCGCGTTTACCTCGACACCAATCTGGTGCTTGGTTATGGATGAGAAGCCGCAAAAGCACAAGCCTCGCACGAAAGGCCGAAAGCAATATCGAACCATAGACATGGGATTACCAGGCTAAACCTTACCTGTTGAAGTAAGGTTCGTGGATTCTGCTGTCGCGGAGTCGGAGTCGGCCTCCTACTTTGTAAGAGACTCGGAAGGGGGACAGTCTGGAAGCGAACGGGCGCGCGAGTCTGTCTATCAATAATCAGAATCCATCGTATTTCGAATCTACTAGTATGTCAGCGTTAGCCAAGGCTGCAGCCATACAGAAGTACGGTCTTTGTGCTTTCAATGGCCAGAGGTTTGACCTGTTCGTGAGCTTGCGCGTACTCGTCGCCATAGATGGCGAAATGACAGGTTCGTCCCTTGTGCAAGCTGGTGTATTATCCTTCAAGAACCCCCGGTCCTCGTAGAATAAGAAGAATTATTGAGAGAGAGAGGTACAATCAGCCCTACAGACCCGCTGATACCTCAAACCCGTTTAGTGCAAATATGACTCGACGGGAGTCATAGCGCTGCCGGCGCAACATTGCGTCGCTTCGACGTTGTCAGCAGTCAGCACACGGCGTTTGTTTAGCATCGTGAGACCTTCAGCCTCGGCAGCATACTGCTCTTAGAGTGCTGTAGTAGTACACAATATATATGTTGAATGCTTGGGTCAGCCTTTCTTCCATTGCATGCTTTAGTAGTGACGTTCCATCCCATCTTGAAGCAGACAGATGCAGCACATGAACCAACTTGAAGCAAGAATGAAGGTTAAGATTGTCGAATATTCTATTTTTGACCGCGTGATGCAGTAGATTGCCCTGCCTTCACCCATGCCCTCTGAAATCCGTCGACCTGGAATAGAGGGCTGTAGGGCAAGTCACCGGCTGTTCGCATAAGTCGCGTTTCCTTGCGCAGCATTAGCCTTCTCCGCCATCGACGGACGGTAGGGCAAACGAAGGCATGTCGGTATCTATAGGCATTGACCAAATCAATTAAAATAGGTAGCTTGCTTCCATAGTCTGTATCGAGCATGTGGAATCGAAACATTAGCTGGGACTGGGATGTATAGTCAGTCTCGGAGACGGACAGTTCTCGACCTAGAAAACATGTCTCAGTCTATGCCTCTTCGAGGTGTGGCGTCTACAAGTCACGGGGAGGTGTAATTCTGCGCCGCAAACACTTTGTATCGGCTCAACTTAGTCACCACGCCTGGACAGGTACTTACCTAGGTAACGGTAATAGATATCAAATCATTCATTGCTTGCATTTCAGGGAGGCCAGGCACCAAAAGGAAAAATCGCCGAGTTCAGTCCATCTACTCGTCGGCGATAGTCACGAAAGCGGAAATCTCCATCTTCGATCCCCCCCAGCCAAGACTAGTACGCGCACTTGAGGCCTCAACTCGGCGCTTCATCCAAGCTGGAAGACGGTCTCGACTCGTCCATTGGCGACACTCAAGCCCACCATCGTCGCAAATCTCCAGCCTCACATCTCTCTGCAAGACACTCACGACCAGCATGTCTCTACTGGACAAAGTGCCCGGAGAGCTGAAGCTCTACATCGGAGGGTGCGTTGGAGCCTTTCCGCTTACAGCTAGCCGTGAAGTTCAGATGCTGATCGCCTTGCCAGAGTGTATACCTTGAGGCGGAAACAGCAACTCGAGGAAGCAAACATAACACACGTTCTCTCCGTGCATCGTCTACCCGTCGACAAGGAACTGGTCAGCCCCTACAAGCAGCTCCTCGTGGAGGTCGACGACGTGGAAGATGAAAATCTGTTACAATACTTCACCACCACGAATGCTTTCATCCAGGAAGGTCTCGATAGCGGTGGAGGCGTCCTGGTACATTGGTAAGCAATTTCCATTATGACTCGTGTTTGGCTCCATAATTCAGCAAGTCTCACCGCAACTCTGCCTTGTCCGCTACATATCCCTATCCCTTTTTCCCCAGTCCTTCGTCTCATCCAATCGAACAGTCGAGGATATCTCTGCCAATAAACTGTCTTGATTCCAGCCAAGTTCCCGTCCAACGTGACAGAACGTTATCAGACTGGTCTCGAAACAGGCACTATATTGGTGTAGGCGTACAGCCCAAGGCTCCGCTATGCCTTGATGTTCAAGGTTCCTTTCACCCCTTGGTAAAGAGACTTACATGCTCCACAAAGCCTTGGCTGCTCCAAGGCTGACGTTGTATTTCCCCGAAGCTTTGTGCCAAGCCAGCCTCAAGGCAGGATTGGTTGCTTGATGTTTCCGCCTCGCCAATCTGCTTATTATGGAACTTTGGCGCTTGACGACACGTGGCCTCAATGTTACCTGTGGAACGTGGGTAACATCGCCAAATATTTCATCTCTCGATGCGTTTTCTTAGCCTTAGGATGGACCTTCCCATTCTCGAAATGCGGAATCATCTGTATTGGCGTAACTTTCTTCTGGAAAAGTCACTGACATGATGACGAATACAGCGCCATGGGCAAGTCTCGATCTGCTACTTGTGTGATTGCATACTTGATGTCAAAATGTCACATCTCACCGCAAGAGGCCCTTGCACAGGTCAAGCAATGTAGGCCCCTTGTTGAGCCGAATGATGGCTTCATGCAGCAACTCGAGATGTATCACCAGATGCAAACAACAATCAACGTTGAAGAGTCGCCCGTGTATCAGCGATGGATGTACCAAAGGGAGGTGCAGTTGAGTAGCGAATGTGGCATGGCTCCAGACGCCGAAAAGATCCGCTTCGAAGATGAACACATAACGCCAGATGAGGAGGGAAAATTTGCAGATGCAGAGTTCAAGTGCAAAAAGTGTAGGTACGTTATATCACCACCCGGTGTGACGCAGAACCTCTCCCCTTCTTCTGCCTGCGCCTCTACCATCAGTTCGCTACCCCTTAATGCCAGCATTTCATACAAAGCTTCCATTTGGAGATTGATATCGCTAAATTCCTGGGAATGAAATGTCCAAAGAACGCCAGAAAATTATCGACGTCGATCTCGGTTTGAGAACCTCCAGATCTAACAGTATCTTTGACCACTGTTGTTCGAGGGACACTGACCAGATAGCCCGCTGCGTTTCCTTGCTCTACCAGACCTAGGTATCAAACAACAGCGAAGCATTTTCACAAAAAAATCCATAAAAACCCTCCCTACCGCAAGGGAGACAACAAAACTCACTAACACCCAACCACAGAACCACCCTAGCAAAATCCCAATTCCTAATCCCACACCCTCAACTCCCCCACAACAAACCCTTCCCAGACACCCTAACCTGCTCCCACCTCTTCCTCGACCCGCTATCCTGGATGCGCGCAGAACTCGAACAGGGGAAAGTGGAGGGCCGTCTCGAATGTCACAAGTGTACATCTAATGTGGGCAAGTATGCGTGGCAGGGTATGAGATGTAGTTGTGGTGCTTGGGTTGTTCCTGCGATTTCGTTGGCGAGGGGGAAGGTGGATGAGGTGAGGATGAGGATGCCGGGGGAGGGTGGCGTGAGGAGGGTTCCTGGGTTGGGGATGCCGGTTACGAGTGCGCAGGGGAGGGGGTTGTTGTAGTGGGGGGAGTGGGAGGTGGGAATGGAAATGGAAATGGCTGGGAGTTGTGGTATAGATGTCGTCAGGTTGGACATGATTAGCTGGGTTATGATGGAGATGTGGTATTATCCTAGGTTGTAGTATCACCTACACACATGAAAAGAAATCACCACCTGTGTCTCTACTATCCCTCTTATATTCCTTCTCTCTCTCTCTCTCTCTCTCTCTCTCTCTCTCTCTCTCTCTC
>QWZN01000181.1:0-39565 GCA_003693225.1 Venturia aucupariae | reverse complement strand
CCCCCCCCCCCCCCCCCCCAAAAGAAGAAAAAAAGAAAAAACCAATACCCAAACCAAGAACCCAAAACACAAAACAATACCTTCCTAAACCTTGCACGAAAAAAACCCTAGTTCTACTAGGAAAAAACTCTACTTCTATCTATCTAAGTAGGTGGTAGTATACGTAGGCTATTAAGTTGTTGCTTCCTGAGTATTATTACTACTACTATTACTACTATTACTACTATTACTACTATTACTACTATTACTACTATTACTACTATTACTACTATTACTACTATTACTACTACTACTACTACTACTACTACTACTACTACTACTACTACTACTACTACAGAATCCCCCAAATTCCCTTTCATCTCTCTAATTCGGGACCTAAGTAAAAAACACTATATAATCCTAATATATAATCCTCCTAATAGTACTACAATTCAAGTCAAACCTAGTTAAATAAACAACTAAATAATCAACCCCGGGTCGATATCGTATCATAACGTAAGATTATTTAGTTTATTCTTAAGGTTGTTTAAGTACTTGATCTTTATCTTTAGAGGAGGAGGAATTTTTGATATTTTTATTACGGGTTGTGGTTATGTGGATTAGTTTCGTGGGATTTCTGTTACTCTGTTTTTAGGATTTTACTTTCTTCTTCTTCGCCGCCTTCTTCTCTTGGGTTTTGGTTGGTGGGTCTTTGTTGTTTAAGTTTGGAGTGTCTATTTTAGGGGGTTTGATAGGTAGGTTGGGTAGGGTAGGGTAGGGTAGGGGAAGGAGGAGGTTTAATAGGGCGATGGATATTACGTCTAGGAGGGGAAGGCTGAGGTAGCTTAGTCTAAGATATTCGTGCGTTTTTTTTGCTAGCTTGATCGTTACGGGATTGGATTTGTGCTGTTTGTTCTCGATTGTTGTCAAAACTTTTGATTTGGGATGATGTGGGTACAGGGGAGATGAGGTGAGTAGAAGTTCGCAAACATTGACGAGATACCAAGATTTACATGGTTTGTTTTGGGGATTATGCTTGCTGATTATGGCTATGAGGCGGGTGATGCATTTTATCTCTTGGCGTATCGATAGACTAGACTAAGACTAGATGTTTGACTGTGGATGATGCTGACGCTGACTGCATGGTTTCAACTTCATAGGCGAGAAAATGGCGAGATTTCGGTCTGGATCGACCCCGCAAGGCGTATGAGAGGGATATTGAAGCGAATGTGCATGAGTAGACGGCTTGTCAAGTATGTACGTATCCTGCTTGTATCTTTGACATGATGGTAGCGCTGAGCGGAAGTGTACCCGGTGAGCGCTATGGAAGGTTACCAGTGGGTACCGAAGGGAAAGTCGTTGGATTCTTTAGCCTTTCTCTGTTTCTTTTCGCCATCTCTGCGTTCTTGATTCGGTCGAGGCGTTGTTGGTAGAAGTTCCTGTTGCATGAAGTCAGACTTTAGTGCGTTAACGGGTGGAACTAGAACTACAACACCTTGGCGTAAGTGTCTTGATTTAGTGCTTGATGAGTCGAATTTTGTGTAGATCAAAAGCGATATTGAATAGATAAATATACTCCCATGCGCGAAGCAACCAAACGTAGGAACGCGTAAACTTACTTGTGCAATGTGAAAATCCTAGGACCATCATCCGCCTTCGGCTCATCCTTCTTCTTATCCAAGGCTTTAATCTATGAGAATCCGTTAGTACAAATTCAGGACTATATCGAATCAATTCAAGTTCTTACCTTTGCCTCCTTCTCCGCCTCATCCTTCTTATCCTCTTCATCATCTTTCTTCGTCTCCTCCTTATCTTTCCCCTTATCCTTCCCCTTTTCTTTATCCTTCTCCTTCCTCCTCTCCATCTTCTTCTTCATCCTCTCAGCATATTCCTTCTTCACCTCCTCGATTTCCTTGTCCATCTCCACTTTCTTCGCCCTCTCGGCAAAAGCGGCGGCCTCATCCGCATCCGGTGTACAGAAACCGCGATCTTTGAGGTGGCCAGTGCATATATAGAAAAAGTCCTGATTGATAAGAAATTTGATTTTCAAATACTCTGACGCGTTCTTACTTTGTTATCAGGGGTGATCAATACGGTGGTTGTGGGCTTGAAGCAAACCCAGCAGGACTTGGAGGCGTTGTCTGCAACCTTACGCGAGTGCCAGACATTTTGAAGAGTCATTTTAAAAGCTTCGTGAGGTTTATCGCATGATTTGATCGTAAAGGGTGATGAGTGGATAATGGAGTTTTAGGTCGAAATTGTTCATTGTCTTCTTCGAGACGTGCACGTGATCAGTCGACGTCGTACTTTGGATGCAGTGGAAAACTACCTCATGTCATATAGCTCAGATATAAGTCGTGTTTATTACGTCTTCAAATATTATCAAAATGATAAATCCATTCAACATATTTGGCCAAAAGCCTCTCGTAGTCCGCTTAATCAAGCAAGGCTGACAACCAACATGAGCTCAAGAACACAAGAACACCAGGCACCAGTCCGAGAAAAACCAATAAAATCATGTAAGATAGTCCCTTGGATGGTGCAATGAATGATAACCAATATCATGATATCGTTTATGCCGTCGTGGTCCCGGACGCAGACCTGAGTTTGATATCAAATAGTGCTGTCTCTCAGTGACCTCCCCTATTTCGAAGTCGGCTTGTCATCTTCGAATGCAGAAGCAACGCCAGCCCACTTCAAATCTCCACTATCTAAGCGCTCTTGAATCTTGTTCCAAAGCTCCACACTCTCGTCAAATGTTGGTTCGCCTAACCGGTTCTGCGACAATATGTCAGGAGGTGGACTATGGAAGAGTTAATGACAAAGCAAGGCAATGGTAACTCACCACCAAGAACCGATTCAATTTCGACATTCTCATCTGGGGCAGACGATCGTTGTGTCTGAGACCGTGGCTGGAATCGTGGCGATCCGGGCCAGCTGGGCGATCCTGGGACAAAGGCACTTCGAAAATGTGGTCTGGTTGATGGACGGAATTGACGATTGTCGCGGAAAGCATGGTCCCCCACCGGTCCCGATGATGAGAATAGCGGCCTACAGAGTATTCAGAGTCCACGACTGTTTGCATCTGTGACAGCCTAGTTCCTGGTCTATTGAGCCCGTGCCGTGGCGACATTAGATTTCTATCATCATCGTTCTCGTGAGAATATAGCAGTGTTGAAACTTGTCCACCATGAGAGCTAGCTCGTGCGGGCGAGAACGGTGGTGACATGGGCGTTTCCCCACGGACCAGCTGTTCCACCCTTGACTGAAATTCACCTTGGCGTGGTTGTTCAATCTCTGTTGGCGATGGTGGTGGTGGTTGTTCATAGATCGAAGGCATGTTGTCATGAAATCCTCCTCTTTGCCCAAAGCTTGATGGAGAATGGTTTTGCCGCCTGATTTGCATTTCGTACGAGTTTTCTGGTGCTTCCCGGTCTGCTTTCTGACGTCCTACTATTTGCAAGTCCCACTGTCGGGTTACCTCAGGCTTTCCATCATCAGATCGCAAAGAGGAATGGAGGGGGAGAGCCTGAGTAGATGGTTCATCTTGGAGGTGTCTACTTGATTCTTGGTCGGTATGGAATGCTGACGGCGAAAAAGCTGGGAGAGACGGAGCCTCACCAGAATCTGGGGCGGCTACGTCTGGCTCATAATATGAAAGGTTATCACGCCCTCGTCGTAGCGGACGATCATCCTGGCCGTCATAGACTGAGTCTGCCTCAGTAAAGATTGTTGGAGCATAAGCTGAGGGTGCTGGACTTTGGCGACGAGCAAGACCCCTCTGACGCCATGTATCTTGCTCTACTTCGTCTTGTTGGCGTCCAAAGTGGTTCATTGGATGATCATGCTGACTGACCTCGTTTTCGTGGTCTAGGTCCATAGCGTATGCGGACGCCATAGACCGCTCGATCCTACAATCTTCGAGTTGCCGTTGTAACACCTTGCTTAGGTCATCATCATCTGCAGCACCGTCCATATACATCCCGAGATTCTCTTTGATCTCCATCTGCGGGAGCACCGACCGCTTGATGGGTGTTACCGTCCTTGCCTTCGCGGTGAGCCAGGTTGGATATTGTTGCCTTCTTGCAGACACCTCGTCATCAGCGGCGCCATCCATCTGCATCCCAAGATCTACTCCATCAGTCCACTCAAAGAGCATTGGAATTTCAGTCGACGTGGTCGATATATCATCCTCGAAGTCCATCGCAGAAAAGCTATATCTCAGAGGCGTACCAGGGGAGTAGGAGGAGTCGCTTAGGCGCTTCAGGGACACAGGTGAATCTGGATCAATCACGGAGTCGATTTTCTTCACGCCACTGAGATTCTTTCTGCCGAGCGAACGGCGCGATCCCACGGAGTGAGTCTTCAGTGATCTGACAGAGCTGAGCCTCGAGCCCACGCTGTTAGGACGGCTGACATTGAATTGAACAGGCTCCTTGACTAAGGGGCCGGGAACACAATCTGCAACAAAGTCGTCGTTAGGTGGTGTGGAAGGTATGGTGGCTCGTCCGGGTAATGTCCAACTCCTTTCAAATTGCATTGCGTATCGAAGGTGGTTGTAGGTGTCGAGAATGGCGTCGCGAATATCGGTGGGCACATCTTTGTTCGCATCAGAGAGGTAGCGATAAATTATCTCGTGGGAAGAGCCTGAGAGATCCTTGAAGTCAAAGTGTGGTTTGCTGATGATACCCATTTCTAACGATAGTGAGTGGTGTTAAGGAGACGATTGAGTTGCGCAAGACCAGCAAAGATATCCAATATGATTGTGGGTGTTGTGGCCAATGAACGGAAATATTTGTGGTACTTATGCTTTACGTTCAACACCACAAACGCTTGAAGTGAAGTAACTTCGTCGCCGTCCCCTTGGAGTGAGTAACCGCACCACAAGCGTTCAGCCACGTTGATGACCTTCACCTCACTACCGGTGCTTCGAAGCCGCAATTTGGATTCAGTATCGAGGGCCGATTGGCTGTGTTGGGGAAACAGCGTGCGCAGCCGACAAGCAGCGAATTTGTGAAGCGCCGATTAGACATGATGTATTGTGAAATAATTGTGGTCATACTACCAATGCTCAATATTGTGATGGGAACCGACGTTCGCCACGTCCAGATATCCTCAAAGGTCTGACTATCGAACACGCTGACGATGTCACAAACATAACCGTAGTAGTCCCGTCAACTTATTCACGCTACCTTGGGAATTCAAAGGTCCGGTGGTCGTGAAACTTTTCTGAAGTTGATCTCGTGTTGAGAGACTTTGTTCAAGTCTGGGGCTTATATCCATCCCAAACTGGCTTTCAGCCTTTCGTATAAACTTGGGCAATTTTTCCCAGGCAGATAGAAGCTCGAGTGTTCTATGGGAAATTTTCGCCATTTGGGCGCTTTATGGATGATTTTGTGAGAGGAAGCTTTCATAGTCGCTTCCGAAACTTAAAGAGATCCATAACGGGGAAGATACGTTTTGGACTTAAGGTTTACGATTCTAACATTGTCTATGAAAAAAACATACCTCACAACTCCCGGTCACACCTCTTGGTGTGTCTCTCATCGCAGTGTCACCAGTTCTTCGGAGCTTGTAGGATGAATAGCCACACAGCTGTCGAAGTCAGCTTTCGTGGCACCCATCTTGATAGCAACTCCAAAACCCTGCAAAATTTCACCACTGCCGAGTCCAAGAATGTGGAGACCAACGACACGCTCGTTTGGACCCTCACAGACGAGTTTGTAAGAAGTCGGACCCTTGTCTTCTGGCTCCATCATGGCGTAGTACATAGCAGTGAAACTGTTGGTGTAGATCTTGACAGAATCACCGTACTTCTCCCGCGCTTGAGGCTCTGTCAAGCCGACAGTCCCAACTTCAGGGTGAGCGAATACAACTGAAGGAATGTTTTCGTAGTTCAAGTGAGCGTCGGTTTTGCCGCCGAAGATACGATCACTGAGACGTCGGCCAGCCGCAATGGCCACGGGAGTCAACTCCATGCCCGAGTTCGACACATCGCCAAGGGCGAAGATGTTATCCACGTTCGTATTCTGATATTTGTCGACCTCCAAATGTCCTCTCTTATCAGTCTTGATACCAAGCTTCTCGAGACCGAGCCCTTCTGTTTCCGGTGCGCGACCAATGGCCCAGATAATCTCGTCCACATCGAGAGTACCCTTGCCGTCCTTGTCTTCGTAGTGAAGTTTCTTCTGACCATTTCCGAGATCCTCGACCTTTGACTGCGACGAGTTTTTGTGAATGATAATTCCCTGGCGCTCGTACTCAGCTACGACCTTTTCTTGTACCATGGGATCAAAGGTTCGTAGGAAGGTCTCATGGCGAATGAAAAGATGCGTCTCTGTTCCTAAAGCTTTGAACATGCCAGCAAATTCGATTGCAATGTAACCAGCTCCAACAATGGCGACTTTCTTTGGCTGCTTCTCAATTTCGAAAAAGCCATCACTGTCGATTCCAAGTTCGGATCCCGGAATGTCCTTGGGCAATGTGGGGTGGCCTCCGACTGCAATCAGGATCTTTTTCGCCTTGATGGTCTGTATGCTGCCATCGTCAAGCTTTACGGCGACCTCATCCTTGCTATTGAAAGATGCCCGGCCATGAATATATTCCACCTTGTCATTGGTCAGGTTCTTCTCATAGATACCGTTCAATCTCTTGACATATGCATCCCTCTTTTTCTTGAAGCTGGGCCAGTCGAATGGAACTGTCTCTTTGACAGAAAAGCCGTACGCCTTTGCCTCGTGTATCGTCTCTGCTATGAACGCAGCATTCCAGGTGACTTTCTTTGGCACGCATCTACCCCTCTGTTAGTGGGGTGCTTTGCCCTCTGTAGAATTTTTCATACCCAACGTTCACACAGGTACCTCCCAATCTCTTGCTCTCAATTGCGATTGTCTTTGCGCCATACATTCCACTCGCTCTTCGGGCCGAAGCAAGTCCACCACTTCCTCCTCCTATCACCAGGTAATCGCATTCTTTGTGTATGGGCGCCATGACGTTCGAACTGGAAGAAAATTGTCGAGTAACGGCAGACAAGCGTGCAGTCGCCAGGTTTGGGATTGGTGAATGCGTTGGAAGGAGGATCTTTGGGTTTCTGATGACCTGGGTGAATAGGACGGCGGGGAATTTATATACAGTCATCGGCTATAGGATGACGCACTGTAGACGGTTCGTGACGCAAGGACCGGGAGAGGGAGAGACTGGGGGAGATTAGGAATCGGGTTTGCAGGATCGTCGCGAAGAAGTTTGGAGTTACAAAATCAAATGTTCTGGGTCCAGTCTGATTACGGAATCTTCCTGTCGTGTATGGCGATCTCGATCGTGGCTCTGATGTGAAGCGAGAGTGTTTTCTGAAGCCGAATCTCAGAGGTCGATTCGATGAAATTATCATACAACTTCCAGTCCACAACACCTTGCTTATCTACATCACCAACAACCACTAGCTCAGCTCATCAACCATCTTTCAATAGGCAGCTTGTGTATTCCTCATCATGGGTGGAAGAGTATCAGTACCTCGTGGCGTCGGATTGACTGAGTCGTCCAGACCAACGAGACCACGATTCAATCTCTCTGGTCGAGTATGGATTTTGATTGCAATCGTTCAGCTTGAGAGCTAATACACAAACAAAGAGTCTGACAGCACCTTTGGCAGCCTTTACGATGGCCTGCATCCTTTTCGTATACGCCAGGACGTCAATTCATGCCGCCAGGCTTAACGCTCAGAGACACCGAGAAGCCGACGGAGGACAGATCAATTGGCGGAACGAGTCAATGCGTCGCCACGGACAATTGGAGAAGCTTGATGAGCGGAAGCTGATAAAAGAGGCATTTCTTGGAGACAAAGGGGTTTCAGCCAACGAAGCTGCAGCCCTGGCGTCCAGCGAGGACTCTGCAACGAGGAAGGTACAAGCAAAGGATGAACCGGCCAAGGCTCTTGAAGACTTTAAACGTAGGCAACGCGCTGGACTTCACCGAGAAGACGATTGAATGCTTCAGTTGTGGACAATTGCGATCCCGGCAGGTATACTCGCAGATGGACATGCTGGAGTGAAGGCGTTTCCACCAGGACAAGCAAGGACTTGTGCCACGCCAGATTATTGAATCATACCCAATTGGACGAATATCTAAAGCCAAGTCGTTTCTCTAAACTTTGGGTCGATATTGAGCGTTTCCTGGCAATGTTTCCCAAAACCGCTAGACATATATATCGCGTCGATTCCGGGCCCAGAAATATTTCTGCAAATTCTAAAGCAGCTGGACCTGAAGTGGCGGAGTTTTCAATGACGGCACCCTTGAAGGCATATTCGCATGACAGCGGAATCCGTTCACCGGGAAAACGTCTGTTGACGTACAAATGCCTGTGAGATAAATGACGTTTCTTCCTGGTACGTTGTCTCCTTTTCGTGAATCGGAGCTCGTGATCTGGACTGTTTTTTCAACAATGAATTGCGGCAGCAATCGTTGTGTATTTCAACATCAAGATGGAAGAAGGAGGGTAGGAGTCCCATCATTTCATCGTTTACCATAGCAAATGCGTTGATCAATAGCGAATCCTCAGTAAGTAAGGTTTCCGTCACCACAGTTCTGCAACTAACATGCGATGTAGGATGACAAAATAAAGTATGATTTCGGGGAGTTTGAATCAACCAAATGATCAGCGGCAATTGAGAAGAGAAGGATATACTTTTTACGAACTTGGGACGCCAAGAAGGAACAATAGAACAGATTCACAGCCGAATTTCACCACTTTCATACCTTCCTTTCATATATCTTCTGCACCTTCCATCCCAAATATGCCGTCCAGTCGGTATCTCACGCTACCACATTGTCCAACGAGCTCATACGCACAAGTTTCCGATACTGGGCATCTCAAAAGCAGTCACATCGACATGCCTCCACAAATACCATCACACTCTTTACACTTCGATTCGCTACGACCAAGGGATTTACCTCCAATTCAGGTCGACGTCAGCAATCCTATACACGACAGCACCTTCATTGCGACAGTAGCAGGCATCGGCTCAGCAGGCCTCGTTGTGCTCGTCATAATCGGGCTCATACTTTGTCTCTATCGCGACAAAACAATATGCAGCCTATGCTGCGGAAAACGAAAACGAAAACAGAAACAAGAGCATAAATCAGGACCCAAACCGAATCTCCCCGAACCGAAAGTGCCGAATGTACCGCTGGCTCCTGTGGATACACGTTCATCGAGCACTTCGGAATCCACGCTTGTTGCGCGCCCAGAACCAAGTCATCAGTTTGTGGACAAGCTGAACTGGGGAGTTTGATTCGTCGTTGCTGAACTTGCAAGTGATTCTAGGGCTTCAAGCGCAACTGCAGTGCAAACCTTACAATCTTCGACGACACCTTTGTTATCATCCACCCCATCACTTGTTGCTTCCCTAATGCAGGGATCGTTAGACGGCGAGTTCTCGGATGAGCAGACGGGAGACACGCAGAGATGGATAGTAGAGCAAGAGGAAGACAGTATGCAGTATAGCTGGCTATTCGATATCATACACGATCATACCGAGGGGCTATTTAGATATTCGAGGATTTCAGGGCCTTACAAGCTTCCGGGGAGCTTGATGCAGCAGGACGGAGATTCCCATGGTTAATGTTGAGTGATTCATATCCTTAGAGGGAAGAACTGTGACGAAGTTTTGGATCATCAATCTTTACCGCACACCATAAATATCAATGATCACTAGAGTCGACGAGTTCATTGGACGTTCGAATCTAGCAGCGTTTCCGACGAGGACATTGTGATACCTAGGTCTTTGTAATTAGGTACATGCTTCACCCAGTATCATTGCCGCAATTCAACCTATGTAATCCTCATCGCTACTGGTAGAATTATGGCGAGAATATGAATCATACCAGAAGATTGCGACATCAATCTGAAGTCCAAAATTCTCTCTCCGGTTGTAAATGTTGGTCGAGATGAGAACGAAAGCAACAGCGAGTGCTGTGTTGCCACTGCAGTATTGTTGACGTGAGGCAATGTCACGCTTTTTCGTGTGACCCTACATAAACTTGAGCTTACAACGCGCAATCGCCAACTCAAACATCACACGAGCCCATGATTACCCCCAACTCGTAGTAGAATACTGATTCGAGATGCCTGCGTAAGCCTCTCCCATAACCCACGCGACGCTCAGCTAATACGGCCTACAGACAAAGCGATCAGCGAGCGCAAGCAGCCGCAATCCCGAATCCATTCATCGACACTCCACCTCGGATTTCAGAGTATTCAGCACAAGAGATAGCTCAACTACAGAGTCGATTAGACAAGCAACTAGGTCCGGAGTATATTTCGTCGCGACAGGGTCCTGGAGGAGGCAAGGTCCACTATTTGGCGGCGGAGAAGGTCATCAATCTTGCAAATGAAGTGTTTGGCTTCAATGGATGGTCAAGCGAGATCAAAGATGTCACGATCGATTACGTGAGTGTTCTCTTTGCTTCTACAAGATCGGACAACCATTCTGACCATTCTGGATAGGTTGATGTTGAGAAAGATGGCAGAATAACCATGGGCTGCTCGATCATTGTTCGCATCACGTTGCGGGATGGCACACACCACGAGGTATGCTTTCACGAACTATTTACCTCTTCTTCCACTCATAGGCGCAGGACATTGGCTACGGCGAAATCAGGAATGCAAATGGCAAAGGCGCTGCTTTCGAGAAGGCAAAGAAGGAAGCCGCGACGGACGCTGTCAAGAGAGCTCTTCGGACGTTTGGCAATGTCCTCGGGAACTGCTTATACGACAAGAGCTATTTACAGAAGATCACAAAAGTCAAAGTCGAACCATCGCGATGGGACGTAGACAAGTTACACCGACACCACGATTACGCGCCAATTTCCAAAGAACCAACAAAGTCCCCACAATCTGAAGCGGTTGCAAGAGTGACCTCACAGCCCGGCAGGACCATGAGTGAGCAATCTCGAGCCTCGTTGGTCACGACAGACATGGAAGACGAATATGGTGGCAACCTATTCGACGAGGTAGATTTTAGCCATCCTGACGAGGTATTTCTGGATGCCACAGAAACAGAGATAACAGATACAAAGATGACTGAATCAACCCCGGAAACCACCAAAGCGCCAGAACGCCAGGCTCTCTCTCGCGCTCCATCAATACCAGCCATGCGAACGCCAAATACGGGCCTTTCAATAGCACAAATACGTCAGCAACAACAGCAGCAAGCGAGACCTTATCAGCAACAACCACAGCCCCAACAACAGCAACAGCAGCGAATCGGCCCAATGCCCAACGGACTGGCCAACAGCCGATCGATACCGCCGAACGGTGGTCGAATGCAGCTCCCACATCCAAATGGCGAGAACCAACAGCCACAGAAAGCTACCGAAGTACTAGTCCCTCAGTCCAGAGCAACGACTTCAACCCCTGAGACGCCTCAGCAGCCAAATCAGCAACGACCACAGCCAAACGCATTTAGCGCGCAGCAAAACAATGGCGGACCCCCAGCACACGAAGCTCCTGTTGGTTTTATCACAGCACGAGCAGCGGATAAGGTGCAGGATGGGCGCCCGACAGTGATAACACCAGCGCTTCAGGCTTTCAACCCACATGCAGAAAGTCCGTCGATCAGGAAAACGACAGGTGTCGACCATCGACGCTCAGCACCTATAAATCGACAGGCAATAACAGCGGGAGCACCTAACACGCCGGCGCAGTCTGGAGCGGGAAATCCAGGCATGATGCCAAACAGACCAACCAATTTTGTCAATCCTCAAGCTGACGTGAGTAGGCGCATCGGCATGCCCATGGGTGGGCAAAGTCCAGTCCCAAATCGAGCAGCGTATAAGCCACCTGGTCCAGCCGGCATCAAGAGAGGGCTCCCCGAAGGTGCAGGTACCGTTGGCGGGAGGCCTCCTCTAGCGGATATGAGCAACATGCAGCAGAACCAACCTCAACAAGACGGCGGGGAAGGGCTGGATGTGAAGAGACAAAAGACTGAGGGCGGAACATAGGAATTGGAGAGGAGGATTTTTGGGGTCACCCTTGCGCGTATTGATACCATGACTGAGCTCTCCATTTGGGTTTCTGGAAGCTTTCAGAGCGTTATTATTGGAAGGCTTTTTTCTAGATGCATAGCGAGATATCACTTTGAATGAAGACAGCTTTGTTGCCATGCCGGTAGAGTGGTTTAAGTTGTCAACTCAATGTTAGACCTGGTCTTGAAAGACACTTTGCTTTTGTTGAGTCTATCCCCCACAATCAATCCTCCTCCCTGCTGCTGCTTGCTTGGAGACACGATCTTTGGGGACGCGAGTTCTAGCAGGCAAAACCGCAGGGCGTTATCAACAGTCATGCATACCTCAACGCTGTCTATTATTCCTCCGGAGTAGCCAAGCAACCATTGATCAGTGGAGACACCCTGTGCCTGTTGCATCTTCACCGCTGCTCATCCTCAACCAATAATTGATTCGAGTTCTTCAACTTAACTCATCGGTGAGGAGAAATGCAAGTACGGGCTGTTATGTTGTCGAGTACTCTGCTATTTGTTTTTGCACGTTTCCTGTCATCCCGACATTGACGTTGCTTAATGAAGTTAATCGCGATGAAGAGCACGGGAGTAGCCACAGAAGATCTTGATTCGCGCTGATTTTAATTGGCTGAAGTGATTTGGGATATCCCTGTGTGACGAAAAACGTCCGGAAGCGGAGAAGATCACGTAGCGGAGGTCGAGGGACTCGGAGTGGCGAAAAAATGCAGTGAGAAGACCCTGGCACATGAGGTGGCCGGCTCATCGGAAATGTGCATTAGAGTCTCGACCTCAATGGCTCCGACTCTGAATTCTTCAACATATCTGTCAAACACGACTACTCCCCCTCTACGACAATCCACTACAGCCAACGCTCCAGACACCACCTGCATTGCCTACTACAAGTACAATCCATCGACATTGTCCTGCTCCCCACTCTCTCACGCACACGACCACAATCGCGTTATCTTACCGCACCTTCACTTGGCCGACTGTGGCAGATTATCTCTTCCAGACACTCACTTCGGCCCACGATACACACAATGAAGGTCTTCTCAAGCACGTCGCATTTTGACTATGACTGGGAGCACGTCTCGACCGCCAACTGGCAGAAATACTCTCCATGGAACGAGAAGAGCACCCACGTAACAGCCGTCGATACGCTCTCGCGGCATGTCGATGCATCCACTGGCATTGTAAGATAGACCTATTGGCCATCATCACGATACACCACTAATACTGAAACCGCAGCTCCGCACAGAAAGACTGATAACATGTCAACAATCAGCACCAAGATGGCTCACGGCCATCCTCGGCAGCCAAGAGCAATCCTTCGTTTACGAGGTCTCCTACGTCGACCCTTTGTCCAAGAAGTTGACTCTCTGCTCTCAAAACATGACTTGGTCGGACTTGTTATCGGTCCGGGAAACTGTCACATATACACCATCGCCGCACAACACTATTTCGAGCACACAATTTCACCAAACAGCCAAAATCACGGCCCTTTGCGGAGGTTGGCAAAACATCAAGAACAAGATTGAGGCTTTCAGCATTCAAAGGTTTGGCGAGAATGCGGCAAAAGGAAGAGAAGGATTTGAAATGGTCTTGGAGAGGGCCAAAGAAGTGTTCCGGGAAGAGAGGGAGAAGGTTCAGATGATATCTCAAGCCTCTTGAGCTACATTAACAACAACACCCGACTTCCGCAATCAAGGTGGCCTTCTTTCCACTCTCCTGCTGCGTTCAAGCGTCTTTACAGTTACAAATCCCTGCTCCTCAGGTTGGCGACATGTTCCTCTCCCCCTCCCCGGGTTTTTCAAATCACATATAGATCATATCAAGGCAAAACGGTGTTATTGGATGTGATCGGGCATAAAATAAAAGCTATCATTTTTGGTGATGTTTGGGCGCTGATGCTGCGTCATCGACGAGCGGGCAACGAGTTGAAGGCGCATATAGATCTGATCTTAGCTTTAGTATCTCTAGGCTCTAAAAATTGTAGTTATTGGAGACTCTCTAAACGGGGACCTTTGGATAGTGCACAATATTCTGTTACTCAGTACATCCTGGCCTGGCTCTAGGACTTCGATATCCTACCCCGTGAACGGGGCTTCCAAGATTTAACTTTTTATTTTTACGTGTTTCCCAGATTTTCCATGAAGAGCGAATTTTACAACCTCCTACTTAATCCCTAAGAGCTGGCTGGACATCTTCCACTCACAATTTGGTGCGAGCTGATTCCTGGGGAAACAAGATGGAAGGAGGGGAGGTTTTCTCATTCAGACACAGATGATAATATATCCTGATATCGATACATTCGTCCCATTTCCCTCTCCCCTTCCAGACTAATTCCTGTCGATCCCCAATATTGCCTGGACTGATGGATTTAGGATCTCGATGTGTAGTTCCCCCTGTCGTGCTCTAGAAGGCTCAAAATTAGCTGAGCCTGCATTTAGGTTGGTCGGTGGATTGATGACCTGGAGAGGATTTTACATGGGGAGGTGGGTGCGTTATTGGATTGACGGTGAAGAGGAGATGGATGGATGATTGAGACCTACTGTGGTAGGTATTATTCCAAGTTGGGATTGGGTAGGTGTTTGATACCGCGCTAGGTAGTAATACAGGCTTATATCATCGTATCACGTTGAACCCGACGCGACGGGAGGTTGTTAATTAGTTCAACTTTTTCAGTCACAGCGTGGCACAATCTTTATGAAAGGCATATGGACCTCGATTCAAAGACTGTGTAGAGCTAATTGAATACCGAAGAAGTGAGGACATCAAACGTGCGACCCAATTTGCCGCATTCGCACACCCTCAGAAGGCCTGAACGATTTTCCGTGCTCGACCAGCTCAACCTTTTGCACGTAGTTGCCGTCACTATCACGCTCTAGATACGGCGTCCTCGTCACCTCGATCTTATATCTGCCTCTGTACTGGCCAACCTCCAGCCCAAACCACCACACGATACCCCATACCAAGCTCGAAAGCCCAACCACAGGAATCAGAAACCACTTGTACCCAGATACCTTGTCCGAGAATACCGAGTCGGTTGCTGGCTTTACAAGTGAAGCGAAGAGGAGGAACGCCATCGAAAAAGCGTAGATGATTGTGGGCAAGGGGTCGAGCCAAGGCGTCCACTGCACTTTGCCATACCAATTACGGCCGTTCTTATTTCGCGCCCAAGAATCAACTTTCAGATACAACAGACCACCTCCTGTCAGGCAACCCATCACCGCAACGTTGACGTAGCTGTATAATGTAATGAGGAAGGAGTATTGCGTGGACGGCTTGAGCATTGCTGTGACGAGTATCATCAAGATGGAAAAGGACCAGTGCATGGCCAGGGCCGCCATTGGTGTCTCTTCGGGATGGTTCTCGAGGTCCATGCGGTCTGGAGAAGTCTTTCTCGAACGGGCCTGAAATCGCGCCCATAGAGTCATCTTTCCAGTCGCGAAGAACAGAGAAAATGGCATGATGCCTTCCTTGGCAATCTCTTGCTTCACCTTGGCCGCTGTGAAGGTCAAAACAAGCATATTTCCGAAGATGGAGAAAGCGACCAAGCCTGCCATTGCACGAGGTGCAGCTCCGGGTCCGAACAGGCCGTGGAAAAATGCCGTCGCCATGTCAATGGTGGTACCTGTAACATGTGTATACGAGTCTTTCGGAATCACACACAAGTAGCTGATGTTTACCAGCATGTAGAGCACTATCGTCGTCAACATGGCGCAAATGCTTGCTCTTGGAAAGACCTTTTTAGGCGTGGCAACTTCACTTAAGACATAGAAAGGCTGCTCGAAGCCAGTGAAAGAATAGATCGTGAACAGTAATGACTGTACGATTTCGCTCACACTCCCTGTCGACTGGAAAGAACCAGATCCGAAGTTGTTACTTGGAGCGTTATCGATCTCCGCAGTGGTAACGTTATTAAAAGCCATCGAAGCGACTGCGTCTGTTGGGCTGCGTAAGTACTTCCCACCAGCATGGACAAAGCCAAGAATGGCTATGACCACCAAAATGCCGACCTTGGTCATGGCGAATATATTATTGATGAGGATTGCACCACGTCGTGAGATCGCATGGAATAAGCAGCAGATCGTCATCATCGAAATGGCCAGGCCAATGACAGGCGCTTTCTGGAAGTTGCTGCCGCTTTGGTTTATGGGATCTTTTCCAACAGCGATCATGAAATATATGCCAAATGCGACAGCGTTGCCTGCGAGGGTCCCAAGAACGATGAACATGATGCCGAACATCGACGTCATGAACAAGGCGGGCTTCTTGTAGATGTACTCTAGCTGACAATCATTAGCCTTGGTCGGGGCAAGAACGTCTAGAGCACAGCGTACGTAGTTCTTCTCTCCTCCACTACGGGGAGCAGAGCGTTTCACTGGCTGACCATTCTCATAAACAGTGTGCATTGGAATCGTCAAGCCAAGTTCTAGCCAACTCAAAACGGCGCAGAGAATGATTATGCCACCAGCGAGCCACAGCAGCAAAGAGACACCAACGCTCCCTGTCCCTGAGAGAACCTTTGGAGGTACTGTGAAAATTCCTGAGCCTATGGTGCGATTCATCACCAGACAAAATACGTCGAAGCCCCCCAGAAGTTGCATGGTGGTTGGGGCAAGATCGAACCGCTATTGCTTATGAGTGAAATTTGACAACATTGAGACTTTGGGCAGATTTTTACCTGCTTTGCTTCGTTGTAGGCTGTCTTCGCCTGCTCGAGCTGCTGGAGGTCAGTGATGGCATCGTGCCTATCTGGTATGTCTGGGTTGACAGAGCACTCTGAAACACTTTCGATCGATTTTGGAGGAGCGGCCATTGTATTTGATGCTGCCGAGCTTGAAGGGAAAGATCTGAGCTATCACAGCCTTGTGTCAAAACCCAGGACCGACGACGGTTATTAAACTCAAGTTTGAATGATTATTTTGTCAGCCGGTTGCACGAGGCTCCGCATCATATCTTGCACGCGGGTGGTACCATGAGGCCGTCTGCAAGGCGTTCTCAGCCTTGCGCATGAGTGAGCAAACTTGGCTATGTCTAAGCCACCTCGGCCAAGCATAGGTCCGGCACAACAACCCTTTGCAGTCTCTTGTGGTTAACACCTCAAGCACAGCGTGCACAAAAGCTTACTGATTTAGGATGAACTTGAGTTGTACAATGAGAACGAAAAGTCGGCTCACAATGGACCCGTATTCCATTCATAGTCGACCCGAATTTCATTCATAGCCAAATATAGATGACTAGCTCTAGAGTGAATATGCATACATGCCACACTGAGGAGGACAGGAGCATTCCAGAGATCGACGCGGCATAACGCCTTGCGGAGCGGTAGACCGAATATGAACAAAGTCCGAGGCCGCGGTTCATGCAGGCAGCCAAGCGAACATCATTGATCCCGCTCGCCCTCACTGGAATAGATATCGCTTGCAAAGGACCTCTGCTTTCCAATCTACCATGAGACAGCCTATCATGAGAGTCACCAAGGGGCATTTCACGCGGGCTTGCAGTCCAACTCGCTGCCTTTCGGAAAGCATATGAGCAGTCGAGGCTGTGTAGAGGCCGCTGAACCAGGAGTCACTCGGTCACACAAGCAGGCTGCCACATGCGACAATTACCCCAGGCAGATAATCACCCTTCGGTATCGTTCTTCGATCTTTGCTGGACTATATGCTCAAATCCTCAGTCCGTAACCAGTCTTCTGCTTTGGTCGGTGACGCTCCCAGCGGAGACCAAGGTGAGTCCTCGCATCCTACTCTTGCATTTGATAGTCGAATTTGACTGACTGACTCCTGGCAGATCTGGTCTTTGGCTCGCTGAGAGGCCATCGTTGTGGTGCCGACTTGTGAATCAAGTCCTTCCGCCCACTTTCGATACCTCTGCGACATTACCGAGCTTGGCTATCCTAAAGCATGTCGTCTCCAGTCTCTTTCGGCGATGTTATCAAGGCATTAGAACTCATTAATTGGATTCGAAACAACTGCTTTGATCCTGTGAACAATGCGCAGGTCCGATATCTTGAGTTCAAAAGAGAGATAGAAGGCCTGGAACAACAGCTAAAAGGATTTCGAGACGCCTTCGAACAGCTGGTTGGCCATGTCAGTCCCGAAGCGTACATTCTCGATGCACCACAGCAGCAAGCAGTTTTGAAACAAGAAGCCGATCGGTTGATTGGCGACTTTCTCCGGACTCTTCGAGAATGTGAGAAAATTCTGCAGACGCACATCAAACTAGACGACAAGAGAGGCACGGTCCTGGACAATGCCTTTTGGGCCTCTTCAACTCAAGGCCGGATCGAGGACTTGCGCAGACGCATTCAGGCTCACGCAGACAAAATAGCACTCTTCATTGAGCCTGTGAAGATGCGATTGGATTCGGACGTAGTTGCCAATACCTACGATATTCTTGAGATCCTGACAGAACACGTTGGTTTGACGAGAAAATCCAAGCTTCCTACTATACCGTCCCACCTCGACACCAGGTTACGCAACGCACTACTTCAGAACCAAAACATCAAAGTTTCTCATCCTTGCAAGATACCACTTCAAGAGGGCGTCGACATCATGACCCTACATTACAGACAAAGCACAGTCATGTCAAGTGGATCGCTCGGAGACCAAACTGTGCAGCAATACCTTCATCTTGTTAAGGCTCATTGGCTTGTGGAGACGCTCATCGAATCTGACGCCATACAAAACACACGACCTGGTCACCTTTACAGACGAATCATCAAGCAAATCGAGAGGGGAATTGCGGAGCAGTATCAAAGGGAGAAAATCACCCGATACAGCGAAGAAGAACTCTGCGCTCTCGACACCTCCGCATTTGAGCTCTGGCCTCCGCCTGTGATAGTTGAAGAGGCGCCACTGACGCAGCCGATCGATCGGGAAGAACTGCTTGCAAGACTGAACATGGTCCCGCAAGCTTCAAATGAGAAGAGAGAGCTTTATGTCTTCCGGGTGGACGATCGAAATTTGCGGATCGTATCCGTACGAGGAATGCGAGAAACAGAGCGTTTCTTCAATCTCCTCACTGACAGTATGATGCCATTCTACACGATCACCAGTGAACAGAGAACAGAGTGGAATGTCTTGATGTTTTATGGTAGTGGTACAGCTAAGACGGACTATCCCCTTCAGTCCCGCGCAGACGCCTTGAGCCTCCAACAAGCGCTCACTGGCTACCAGACTGTTGTTTACTCTGAGGCGGTGTCTTGTGTTGCAACTTACAAGAAGTTACTTCGCGATGGTCAACGCCTTTTCATGGGCGAAGTTCAGTTATGGGAATGGCCAATCCTTGATCCGGCCTCGAAACCACCTGCGTCTCCCCGATCACCACAACATGCTAGCACGTTTGGCAGCGTTCTTTCAGGGTCCAGCTATTCCAGAGTCTCTCGAGCATTCGATCAAACAAACCAAAGCGTTGTTTCCGTATCCGAAGCGGAAAGTGGAAAGACAGTGGTTGTGGCAGCTCTTCCACCATCGCCGATGATCATGGCCTTCTTGCACGATGACAAAAGCTATACCTTTTGGCAGGTGAAATGTAAGCGGAGTTTGAATGGAATTTGAAGTGTATTAGCTGCTGATTATTCTAGTGGATCATGTTGAGATGGAAAAGTCACATCCAGGTGATCAATATCTAGGCTTTGGACCAAGAACTATCGGCAGCACCTTCCCAGCTCGTATGCTCACTGTCTCCAACTCCGATCTTCGATCTTGGAACATTTGCGCCTTATTTCACGAACAGATCCTAGCCAACGACAAGTCCAAGAAAACCAAGAACAAGCACCAGAGCAACGTCAAGACTGTCGACTGTACACACCTATCCCTAGAATTTCCTAGCGAACAAGCCAAAGTCGAGTTTGAAATGAAGATGTTTGATGTCATGACCAGACGTCTAGCTCAGCTCGCTGACGCAGGAGAAGCGCGTGGTATCGCTGAACGAGGAGCGCGAGCTCCATCGGTGGTCCAATATCCTCAGAGTCCTGGGTTCCAGCGAAGAGGCTCTTCGATGAATGAGAGCGTGGCGAACTCTTCTCGTGTTTCTGTTGCGCCTAGATTACCGCCTTTGACCAGCGTGCCGGCTATCACCATCGAGAGGGAATCGGTGCTTTCAATACGGCGAGACAGTCATCAGAAGAAATTTGGTTGATGGCTTGAAGGGTTACCTCAAGCTCTCATACGAACACAACGCAGTCCTGCTTGATTAGATCCACGGCACCTCCTCCGGTCCGATCTATTTGTTGGAAGAGAAAGTGGCCAACGTGGTTAAATGTGTACAATCCAAATCGGTGTCCTTAATCATACCACCACTGGACAGACTTCGTGACACCATTGGCTCCTGCCATTTACAACCAAGTCAGTGCACTGGCCTTGTATCGGTTGGAATCGTCAGCTCAGTGATCGACGGCGGAGACTTATTCGAGGGATCCACCGCATACTGCTGTCTGACACGTACTTCAACGAATCAATGTCTCACCATCATATCAATTCATGCATAACAGCTACTTCCCCTAATAGGACCATCGCTGAGGCTACACCATGTTCCCTCGGAATCCTTTTTCGCCCGAGGACAATTGTTGGCCAGCATGCAGTCCAGAAACAACGAGATCATTCATCGTCTCTTTCACTCGTACAATGGCATTCCGAAAAAGCTGGCAATTTCCCAGGAACGAGTCGCCACACACTTAGGGATATGGATATCTGTTTCAATCTCGTCAAGCTGCTTGCTGTTAGTTGTGAGATGGATGGATTTGAAGCATAATTTAGGCATAGCTAGGAGGTACAGAGGAATACAGAAGCTTGCAGTTGTGAGGCAGATGGAGAGAGAGAGAGAGAGAGTTACGTTGATGAATGAGAGTATCTATAGAAGGAAGGGCAGATATCAGCACGCTGAGCCATCTTAGCAAAAGCCACCCCTAGCTCAAAAATTGCTACTTGGAGGAGAGTTGCTAGTTCTATAACGTACTCAAAATACGCTAGCAAGATCAGACTTCCATATTTACCATTCCAACACAACGCTTCAGCGCCTTTAATAACAATCTCAATACCTGCCTTAAATATCATCACCTCGTCCATCCATAAACATTCAAACCCTTCCCGCAACGCCGAAATCGAGATATCTCCCAGCAAAAAAGAAGGTGTCTCTAATATCTACTCTACCTAAATTTCGAGAAGTCCATCGTACCAAATCTAGAGCAAGAAGTCCCTATTCAACTCCTACTATTCTCCTACGAGTCAAGCGGACTAGTAGGAAACACGTATCGTTATCTCAAGCCTAAGATTGCTCTATCTACTACTTTTAGAAAATGTGATAGTGGAGTTTCTAATTTATTCAAGAATTGTATTTTTTCTATACTGTTCTTCACTTACTCTCGTCCTGAAATCTTGACTATCTATCCTATTCTATCCCATTCTTTCTATAGACCTTCCTAGATAGACTACTATCTTTCTCTCAAGTGAATAACCGTATTAATTATACTTCCAATCAAACCTCACCCATTGAGAAAAGATGAAAGGAGAAATGGGAAATTCTAATCGACTAGAATCCCTTAACTCTAAGTCCAAAATTCTATAACCTAAGAATCTCTATCCTAATAACAATAATAGCAACAATAATAGCAACCTTTTAACCTTTTTTAAATCATTCTTTAGTATAACCCGGCGTACCAATCCCCCACTCAGGATAATATTCCTCTAATACAAATCTCTTAAATATACACTAAACCGCTGGATATCTGGATAGAGGAGATCTGGAAAATCGTCTCCTTTTACTTCCCCGCCTTTCCCTAATATTATACAAAACCTCAAAACCTCGATTTCTGCCTCCTACTTCCTACCTCCTACCTCCCCAAATCTCAGAAAATTCAATAATCTATACTCCGAAAAATAAAAAAGAAGATAGTCCTATATCTTGATATACTTGTATCTTACCAATAAACATTCACATATTCAGGGATATGAGAGAGTCCGCAACGAGTAGCGGATAGGTAATAGATAGTTTCGAGATTCCCAAGGATATAGTAGATAAATATTAAACTACCTGTCTTTTCATTCCTTAGCTCAGCTTATCCTGCTGCTCAGATACTTGGATTTTACTTTTTTGAGGTTCTAATTATGCTCGTGATTGGTTGTGCCAATCGAAGTTCTTCCCAGGAACCTAGGTAAAGATGTAATTAGATGGATGGGATGATAGTTGAAACTTTAGCGCCATGATGCGCCAAAAACGCCAAAAACACGCTATAAGTACATGATGTACAAACAACCTCCTCTTGAATAAAATACAAGATCTAACCCAAAACCACGGCCAGAATGATAACAGTAAGTACAATAGCCAAGATCATTAGTAGGCAACAAGCCTTGTTCCTAGCGTTTGATTGGTGCCGTGATGCCGTTCGTAATTCCGAGTCAGCCGTCCGTGTGTCCATTCGTACATTCTCCACATTCTCGGATATGATATCGAGCTGCTCCCCCTGTTCGTGCACCATCGTCGCCACATCCCTGAACAACTCGTTCAATTCCCCAACGCTTTGTTCGATGTTCCTGATTTCGCTTTCCCGTTCTATGATTAGAGATTCTTGGAAATCTACTTCGTCTTGCGAGGCGAGACGGAGTTGTTCTTGTTCTTGCTGTTGTTGGCGCCCGAATCCGGAACCTGATTGTGCCGTTGGTGATGAGGCGTCTGCGTCTAGAGCTGCGCGACCAGCGGCAGCGGAAGCTCGCTCTTTTTCTAAAGCAGTGCGTTGGAGATCTTGAAATTCCCGGAGGGAGGCTTGGAATTCGCGGTTCAATTTCGATTGGGTGAATCGCTGGGCTGGCTATGACTTTGATCAGTGTCTGTCCATACTATTCTCCACATTCAAGCTCCCAAACGAACAATAAGACTGCAACTGGTAAATAACATACGCCAACATCTTCCCACGCAATGACCTTCTTCAAGCCCTCTCCCACTTCCTTGAACTTGGTGTTGCCCTCATCGATCATGTCCCGCACTCGTTCCCTCACGCGCTCTGTTTCCCGCTTCGTTCCGAGCAGACCGACTTGTGTTGAGAGGCCAGATACATTTGAGGTGAGGGAGAATATCTTATCGGCGAGCTCGCCTGTGTAGCGGGTGAATTCCGGGTCGTCTGCGTATGCGGGATCATCTTCGCGGCGCCAGTTTGTCGGTTGCGATTCGAGATCTGCGGAGCGTTGGAAGGACATTGCGTGTGTCGTATGTTTGTGTTCTATTCGCTGGCGACAATCTTTTGTACTGTTGTTGCTGCCTGGAGCATTGGCGGGTGGTGAATGTGGACTTGGAGGTGAACTTCAAGCTCCGTCGATGCGATCATCAAACGCTACCAAGACTAGCAGGGATGCTCTTAAACGGGAATGTTTGAGAATATCGTAAACATCAAAGACAACACCAACAATCCACGGCAACCCGGTGAATTATAATGAATCTCCACCCTTAATTCGTTTACACACACGTATACATCCAGTATGGCGACCTTGACGCCCGTGGTCAAACGCGCAAGACCCTACCGCGATTTCCTCACTCCCGCATTACATCGTAGATTCACGAGTGCTGCCCTGTTGGCATTGGCAGTATGCTATGCTGATGCCGTATGGATGGCCGAGTGGGATGGAATCAATCGTATGCATTGGCAGTTCCATAGCAGGGACAACAGTAACAACGAATAGTCATCTGGCAATTACAACCATTCAGCTACACAGGCATTCGCGCGCCTCTCCTCTTCATATCCGCCCTCGTCGTGGCCATCCTACGAGTATCGCGGACACACGGTAGGGATATGAAATATCTAGATTCTGGCATGCTAGACTGACAGGATATAGTTGGCACAAGAGCGACAACATCACCGTTACAGACATTGTGGAAAGAGTTGTTCGACGTCTCTACATATCTCACCTTCGTCTGGTATATGCTCTCAGCGTGGGTGTTCAGCGAAGTGTACATCTGGGGTAGACCAGCTGAGGCGAAGCTGAGGACGACTTTTGCTGCGCGGTATGTTTGTGAGCAGCAGTAGGCAAGACTCGAGGGCTGACATTTTCCAGCCCACATGAGCGTGGAGTCAAGATCAACGAACGCGCCGTCGCCTTCCGGGCCATTTTCCTCACGATCGGATTCGGGCAATCCCTCTGGCATATAATTAAAGATGTCGATAAGGTGGCACCTCACAAGACAATTACGGACACGAGCTCGAAAGAAACGTCCGTCGTGGAAGCTCCTTTAATTCAGGTCAGAAACGATATGCGGCGGATAGTCACACACGCCTCCAAAGTGGCCTCTGCCGCCCTGCCTGGTGTGTTTTTATATGTGGTTACCCCCATGCGCAACATTGCTTGGGGCTTGGGATACCGGTTCCTGAAGAAATTTTACACCCTTACCCCAGGACAAACCGAGAATAGATCTGGGCTTGCTCCCTTGCCGGACTTTCTAGGCCGACTCACCACTGAGATCTTCCTGCTGATTGTTTTGTGGGAAATCACAAACACCGCATACAGCGCCTACATCAGCCAGGAACCTTTAAAGAAAGGCAGACCACTGACAGAAGATAGCAAAGATCCGAATGGAAGCTTGATTACTGGACTTAGGGCGAACAAACAGTTCGCCAGAGCAAGCGCATTCTGGGAGCTCTCAATGATTACGTCACGCTTCCCCGATCGCCGTCAAACAATCTACGATGAAATAGAACGGACAGGAGGCAGCACATTCTCTCAGATTCTCACCCTCAGTCTTGCTCAAGTCTCTGCAGTAAATGCTCGTATCTCAGCATACAACGCAAAGGCAGCACCGGCACCTTCACCAGCTGAGGAGCAGCATGCCCTAGTTCGCGTGCCTCAAGCAGCGCCTCTAAAGACCGACCCCATTTGGGCTGATGGGAGTGGAAAACCAAACCTGGCGACGACCTTGGCAAAGCAATACGGCAACTCACCCGGTGCCAAACCCATCCACAATGCCCTCGAATTTGGGTCCAAGAAACTCCTGTCCTCCGCCCAGCGAGAGAAGCTCAAGAAACAACCAGAAATTGTCGAACAGAAGGTCGAGAGTTGGTGGACAGATGCTCTGAAAAGTCCTTTTGGCTATTTTCTGCGCAAACCTTTCTCTAGGCTGGTGACGAAGGTTGTTTGTGGGAAGGGAGGGTATAGCGAGAGTGGGGTCTTAGTGGATGCGATCAGTGCCGTGACCATTTTGGTGAAGGAGGCTTTGCGAGAGGATAAATTTGCCCGTGTACAGAAGGAGATACCGAACATCTTGTTGACGTTCACGGAGACTATCAATGCGATTGAGGGTTTCTTGGGTGGCTTGGCCCCGCACGCGACTGATGTCTTTTTCACTCAGGAGTCAAGGAAAGAGGTGGTTGAGGTTAATGAGGTCTTGCAGGCATTGAAGGACTCTACCGGAGGCATTTTGATGATGTATGGAGAGTATCTGTCCAACCTGGGAATGAATCATGCACAGGTTTCGGAAGTCAAGGCCGTGGCGAACGTGCCGCGCAAAGACAAGGGAAAAAAGAATGCGGTTGAGGGGGCGCCTGAGATGGCGCAGATTTGAGCTCAAAGTTTTCTCACTTATAGGTGTATGGATGTACAATACAGTGTGGTCGATTAGCGTGGCGTTGATACCAAAATCTTCAATTAGGGTATGAAAAGTGTGCGTCCTTTTCCATTTTGTTTTGTTATAGCGGTACGATTGGTTCATTTTCCTTTCTTCCAATTTTCGGATTCACTAATCTAGTCAGCTATCTGACGCGCAGACTCCCGTCCTGGCTACTGTTTATGGAGCATCACGCTGTAGTCGTGCCTACACGTTATTTCCTTTTGAACTTCATATCTTTCGTACCTCAGTGAATAGGTCATAGTACTTGTATTTGTATTTATATTGGCAAGTCTTGTCCCTCGTTGGAACGATTACTAACCTCAGACGTATCTGGATATATCTATTTCAGCTTATATAGCGCAGTACAATTATGCTTTCAACAGGTCGTCATGAAGGTACCATTGGACTCAGATCATCAGGCGATATTTCCGAGTAGAGCGTTTTCGGACATGCTCCTCTTCCCAACCTTCAAGCATTCATCCCGTCAAACATATATCCCGTCCCCTACCTACAAGTCTCATCACATATAAACATTCCAAACATCCAAAGAAAAAAAAGGTTCAAGAATTTTTTTAAACGCTCGCCAAAAGATGCACCCTCACCGTCCCCTCTATGAACACCCTCTCCCTAATCAACACAACCCGCAACATACCAACCCCAACCCCAACCCCAACCACCTCCCAACAAAAAATCCACATAGCAGTTTTAAACCCTCACAACGCAAAAGCCCAATCCTTCAGCCTCTTTATATCCCAAACCCTCCCCTCCCCAGGACCCGCCGCCGATCCGACAAAGTAAACATAATCACGACCCTCGGTTCCCCTCAATCAAAAATACACAAGAGGGAGATTTGGTGTTTAGTCTCCTATCACCTATGAATCTGGACGCGGTTGGGAGATAAATACGTACTATTAGGAGGGGATTTAGTACGTTTTGCTCTAAGGGGAGGGGGGAGGATGAAGCGGCTGGTATGGCGTTGAGTTCTGTTGCGGCGTTTTGGGGGTGTTTTTAGAGAGGGGGGTTGGAGAGTCTGCCGCTGGGTCGTTTTTTGTGGTGTAATCCTAATTCAGGTATGGGGAGTAGAGTATTGCTGTTCTTGGTTGCGGGAAGTGCTGTGGAGCGATATATTGTTGCGTAGGTTGAGTATGTGGGGATTGGAAGGAATGTGGAGCTGTTGATTGAGTGAGGTGCGTCGCGTGTTCTTGATTGCTTGTTGTCGGTGACAGAACTGTAGGCTCAAGGCAAGGAAGTTGTTGGAGATGATCTCATCGGTGTTAATGATGCTGACAACGTGGTACAAGGGGCAGAAATCGGGGCCTCCTTCTTGTCCACGTTTAAACTAGGAAGAATTGTGGTTATCAGCGGTGGTGATTTCGATGCCTCGAAGGTGGAGGGTAAGAGGGCTGCATTTGGGAGGAAGATGGTACATGCTGCGACTTGGGCCGAATCAGAATTGGGGAAGAGTCATCCGGATAATGTTGGAATGTTGATGGGAAATGGTGACTTGAAACCCATTCCTTATGAGGGAATTTATGAGGGAATTGTCGGACTGGATGCTGAGAAGGTGAATGGAGCTTTGAAAGGGTATGCTGAGGGTAAGGCTGTCGTGAAGCTGCAGTTGAGACTGATTTGAGGATCTCCAGCTATCGTCTTATCCCGACCGTCAGGCTCTACTGCGACCGACCGTGCGTCTTGAGGACCAAGAAAAGAAGAATGACATGCCATGCCATGCGCGGCGGTCAAATTATTCTATCGAGAATAGGCCTAGCATTTCTCAATTTGCTCATTTCGCCGGATTTCTCATGCAATAATCGTAATTCCCTCTCTGGTGATTATTGCCCCAATAAGGTGGGAATTTGACCTAAAACGCATTAGCAAACACAACCCAATTCTCGGGACAAACTAACCTCCTTCCCACCACCGCCAAAAACAGCAAACGTCAAAATGAATACCAAAACCTGCGTCCCGCCATCCATCGCAGCCGAAAGTAAATAATTATACTTGATGAACCAATCCGCCTTATACTTCCTCAGGTAGAATTGCGTAAAAAAACCAACTGCGAAAAAGCTCAGTATCGAAGAATTGATACCGACGCATAGGAAACCAATAAAATACGTGATGATGGCGAAGTTCCAGTAATCGAAACCAGCGGTTTTCCACCTCTTATGCGCAAAGTAAAAGGGGAGGGGAATGACGAAGCCGATCAAGAAAGCGAGTGTGACCCATTGGTAGCGACCGCCGATACTGAAGAGTTTTGAGGCGAGTCCACCCCATGCTATAGCTTGGGAGTTGAAGGTTTGGATGGTTTGGCCGGACCAAATGTTCGTTCCTTCGATCGAGAGAAGGATTTCGCGTTGCGAGGTCGTGATGGTGGACATCATGATGTAAGAGAAGATACTCCCGATTATCGTTCCCGACTGTGGGCAAGTTAGCGCAAGGACCTTCTATCAGGGATGGAAGGGATATATACCATTTGCATCGCGAACGTGCATCGAGGGCTCAAGTGGGTGTACTGGGCAAATTTAAGATCTTTCAGCAACAGATGTCCCTGCGCAACACTGTTGTACCCAAACAAGACAAAGTACATGTTTGCCATCGGTCGTCCGGGGTGCAGATATCCGCCAAGCATCTGTATCACAGGCTGGACATTGAATCCGAATCCGGTTATGGCAGTTTGCGCTCCGAAAAACAAAATGCAGATACCGGATAAGCTGCAAGCAACCAAGAAGCCCCACCAGGGTAGGGTCGATTCCACAAGGTAAAGTAGCAGCAACCCAATCACGATTGAAAGCACCAGAACCATACCATACCACCAATTTGGCGCATCCTGATAGACAGTCATGAGTCGATAGTGCGGATCGTCTTCCGTATCTTCTTCGCCGCCCCATTTCGAACTCGAGTGTTTCCAGAATTTCCAGTTCCAACTTCGTGGGCTGAACAGATACTTCAGGTTCGCAAGTGATGCAAAAGCCCATGCAGACTTAATGTCATGATAATGCCAAAGAAGCATATGTGAAAAAGTGGCGGTAATAGCGAGGTTCGTGCTCAGTATATAGGCGGCGAATGTCGCCGCAAAGTAGGGCAATCCCTGAGCTCCAATTAGGCCATCCTCCACTTCCATCTTTGAATTCAGGATGGCGCTCTGGTTGAATTGGACGTAGTGAGTACCGTTGGAAGCTTCTGTGAAGAGTAGTTGTGAAAGGAATGGAAACTGTTCATCGTTAGAACATCTGATCTACGATCCGTACACTTCAAGTACCTTCTTAGCGTTCCATATGTTTCCGTAGTAGACACCTATGAAAACAGCGATGCAAAGGAAGTACCCTACTACGTTGTTGCACAAAGTCTGGAGAGGAAGCCACATTGCCGAGCTTCCGATGTACTGCCAGTCAAAGCAAATGGATAAGAGGCCCAAACCCTCATTTCCGTTTGAACCGCCGAATATATTGGTGAAAAGCATGCTCTTTCTGTTGGCCAGACAGAAGGCTGACACCCCAGTCAGAATAGGCATGATGTACTCGGGGAAGACTTTGGTTTCGTTAGCTGCAGAAGACACGGTAATGGCAATGCACATAGACATACATTCCCAGATGAAAAGTGCAGTGAATCCAATGTAAAAGACTCGTAGTTTCTTTTTGACCTCACTCTTTTCGCCATGCAGTGTCTCAATCAAAGAGACTATTGGCAAGTTAGAGGGATACAGCATTTTCGTCGGGTAGACAAGAGTGCGGCGCAAAAGACCTGCTACACCATAACCTAGACATTGAGAGGCGAATATCAAGAAGATGCTGATAATCGCTGACGGAGTTTTGCCGTAGTAGAGACGCTGGACAGCAAGTACCTCGATTGCTAAAGGCGCATTAGCGGCAGCGGCGGACATGACAACAATTGCTAAGGGCATGTCAGCGGCTTCGGGATACACAAGTTGAAGCTTATCTCACCTGCGTGTTCCTTGCTATTGAACTTTTGATAATGATCAGTCCAATATATTCCATTGAAATTGCTGAAATCCTTACAGGATGAGGATTGAGAAAGCGGCCAATTGCTCCCTGCGTCGGCAGGAGAATGGACATTGCTTCCCCAAGCACATAGCTGATCACGCCGAGAAAGATGGTAGAAACAGATACTGTCTGTGGTTTGAAATAGTATATGGTGGCTACGAGTCCATATTAGCGTAGCCTGGAAGATGCCTGGCTAGAGTTCGCACCCAAAGAACCTCCGAAGGTACTTAAACCGATGCCTGATTTTGTCAGCATATGAACGCCACAAGAGGGAGGTAGACAATACCTAAAAACCATACTCGAAATGTCCACTATCATGATTATGTCAGAGATTGCGTTTAATTGAACAGAAAAGGCCAGCGCATACCGGATTGAGGTCTGGGTCGTCCTCTGCATGGATGACTTCAGTGGCAAGGTCTTTCGCTGTCTCTGGAGGGGCATCAAACTGCGCGGAGCTATGATCGTCAAGAGGGTTCCTATATGACGGCAGAGTAGACATGCTCTCCGCCATATCCTGTCTTCCTGCAGTCTTTTCCTCTAAGCTCTTCCTGCTTTTTTCGCTCTGCAAGTCCTGCATTGCTATCTCCTCGGCCCTTGAGGGCGAAGAGGACGGTCGATGAGAAATCATGGCGGTTAACAATATTGTGTAAGTCTTTTCCTCATCCTTGGCACCTACCGGGTAGTTGAGCCATCCTACAATTCATGTACAGATTGACAGCAACAGGAACGTAAGACGTCAAAAGTAGGTTTGTTTTCTGTATTGTTTCCTTCGCCTGGCTGACATAGCCAGCTCGCGCATACGAGGGTTATACTATGTACTGTCGAGCTGTCATCTCTTTCTCTATGAAACGGCGTTTTCATAAGATTTGAAGTGTCGGTAGCCGCCGTGTAGAATATTCCGGATACAATAGCACGCCGTTCCATATTTGGTGGGTGCCTCTTTCACAGGGCAAAGGCATAAGACCGATAAGGTGCTTGGGTGCACGTTCGAGGAGCCATGGCATGTCACAGACCATCTCATCGGGCCAGTCTTGTCGCAACGCTCAAGTACGAGACTTGCTATTGCATGAACCTCTTCAACAACGGTGGCGAGCATATAAGATTCATTTTATTCACAGGCTCAGTGTTGTGATCAGTCGCTGCTTAAGCGAGGCTGCGATGGAGTCGAGACTTTCGGTTTGAAGGAAGTTGGTTGCGGTTAGATGGAAAAGTGGTCCTGCTTCGCGTTGATGAAGACCAAGGAGCGCGATACCCGAAGTAGAAAGGTCACGAGGTCTTGGAGGCGAAATTGGCGGCATAAAACAGTGTTTGATTTGTCAGCAATGCAAAAGAATGCTGTGGAGTTGAAGATATTCTATTGGCTCATTGCCCGTAGATTGTGTAGTGTGTGGCCTGGTCATGTGATCTCAGTCAGGTGATGACGCGAAAGACCCGCTTCTCATATCGGACATCCTCGCCACCACTGGCAACTCACAACCCGACACGCTCACGCTCTCTCACCACCAATTCGCAGTCATGGGAGTCGATGAAGTGGATCTTACCGGTGATGCGCCCTATACAGCCCCAAGTCGAAAGCGCAGAGCCAAGGAAATCAGTAAAGACCAATCCTCCTCAGCTTTTGCCGCCTCATCAGGAATTGGCAGAAAAGTGTCACACGCCATCGATCTTACCGGCGATGATGACGATCAATATGCAATGCCTTCACAAGCCGAGAAACCAAAGTGGAAACGGAGAGCTAAAGACGTTGACGAGGATGCGGCGTTCGAAAAGGCAAAGCCAGCCGCGAAGAAGGGCAAGATAAAAGCCGGTGACAATGAGGGTGAGAAGCGCTTGAAGAAGTATGCTCTTATCACTGATTGGGAATGTAATCCCCTGCTGATGTGTGCAAAGATATCGTGCGACTATGCCTGGAGCAGTCGCCAAGGTCATGGAGAGAGCCACCACACAGAGGTATGCCTTTTTGTGAATGTGCTGAGTCCTTTGCTACCTCGTCCATTTCGTGTTCTCATATCTGAATGTCATGTCGAACTCATTTCTTCCATGCTCTCTCATCTCTTACTCTCATTCTCATCACCCACCGAGCCCAAACTGACAAGCTCAGAATGTTCGTCATTGAACGAGTACGTGGCGGCACAATAGATATACCAACCGAAACCATCAGCATAGCCGGAACAACAGGCAACGTCTATACAATCATAATTAACCAAGTCCCCTCCTGCGACTGTCCGCACGCAGCAAAAGGTAATCAATGCAAACACATTCTCTTCTCACTCTCCCGAGTTCTCCGTGCTCGAGAGAACCTTACTTACCAACTCGCACTCCTCCCATCCGAACTCCGCGAAATCTTCGCAAAAGCGCCACCTATCAACCCAGTTGACGCAGACACGGCCGACAAAAATCGCAAACCGATCTGTGATGACGACAATTGTCCAATCTGCTTCATGGAGTTCGATAATGGATTCGAGGATACCGTCTACTGCAAGGCGGCATGCGGAAACAACGTCCACAAAGAATGCTTCGACCAATGGGCTGCCAGTCGGAAGAAGTCATCCGCCTCGGTGACTTGTCCATTCTGTCGCAGTAACTGGGCCTTTGGCGACGAAGACGTAGTGAAAAAAGTTCAGAGGGGTGTCAAGACGAGCGAGGGCTATGTGAATGTTGCTGAACAGTTGGGCGTCTCAACCACGAGAGGTATATCACATTTTGACCGTTGTTACAAACTTGATGCTGATAAATTCACAACCACAGATTACTCCACTTACCATCCTTTCTGGGTTCGACGACAAGCAAGAGCTGGTGTCGATGTTGGAGAGTTGTACGACGAGGATTATGGCTATTGAGCGTCCTTTTGTCCGAGTTCGAACAACATCGTGGTTTGTGGAATGCAATGCTCTTACGGAAAACTTTATTGACAACGAGGTCTGTAGATGGACTGCGATTGAGTGGTTAGGAATTTCGGCAACATGGTTTGTGCTACACCGTTTTTCATTCTGTTTTGATAGCGAGCTTACCGTTTGCTCCTTGGGCCCTAACAAACATGTCTCCCAGCCAGGAGCTGCGAGAGAAAGCTGCTCGACATTGTGATGCAGCATCCCTGCCATTACATGATGGCATGCTTTGATGAATATCCTCATGCTGCACTCTATCCATTCTTCGATAGCAGATTATGTCTGTATCAATCTCATATTTGCCATGCTTAGTCGCAGGAGCTACAGCTTTCATCACTGGCAGCATCATCATTATTACCCAGCTCTTCACCACTAAAGGCCAATGCTGAGCTCACCAAAAGGCAAAAGCAAAAGCGAAAGAAAAAGAAAAAGGCTCTCTCGATCATTCCATCTCAGGTATCCCCCTACAACAAGTCGTGCACTTCAAACAACTCTCATCCAGCCAGCCAGCAAAAAGGCACAAGCGAGAGTGGGTATCCCAAAGCTAAAAACGCAGTAATCGTAAGCCAGAAAACTCCACCGAATCGCATCTCGCCTACGAGATCCAACAAAATCTCGTGCAGGAGAGATTTTCAGCCAAACCATCAGCGGTCTGTCTACCCTAACACACTACTCCTGCGACTTGGCCTCTGACTCCTCGCAATTCCCACCCCCTCATCATCCGTCTCATTGCCATGCGCCCTCGCCATACTACTCGGCCTCCTCGAAGAAACATGTGCAGAACTCTGCCTCTTGTGGCTATTTCTACTTTCCGCTCTTGCCTCCCCTTCATGTCTCTCCCTCACGCCTCCCCCACCATTCAAGCCCGGAACAGCAGAATGTCTCCTCGACGCCGTCCTCGCCCGCTCCGTAGACTTCGCTGGAACGTGATCCCTCGGCGGACTAGAAGAGACGAAATCAAAAACACCAAGACTATCCCTCTCCTTCTTCTTCTCTTCTTTTTCTTCCTTTTCTGTTGCGGCGAACACCACTCCCTGTGATTTCCTCCGTTCCTTGTTGGACTGAATCAACGTTGATATTGCCGCCGCTGCCGCGCTCTGAACCGGGAGTTCGATAATCTCCCTCATCTCAACTCCATTCCCGGAAATCGTCTGAAGAGGCGCCGAAAGACCCGTACTCTTCTTGCTCAGTGGACTCGCCGGTTCTCCCGCTGATGGTAACTTTTTCCATGCGTCCTCATTTCTGGGTTCAGTTTTGATGAGGGAAGCTGTCAAAATCTTTTCCTTCGCTGTTGCGGAGGGAACCATAATTCCTGGTACAGGTCGGCCTTTAGAATCAACAGCGTCGACAAGTTGCGCACTTGGTCTTCTCATCTTACTGTTGAGACTCGGTTCCGCGTAGTTGACACTGTTTCGTGCTCGTCTGCCCGCACGACCTGCGTTTGCTTCGCTCGCAGCTCTGAGATCACCAGGTGGCGGGGTATCACGACCTGCTTGCGGAAGAGAAGTTGATGGTTCAGTCGTTACTGGAGAGAAGAGGTCATCTGGCGCTGCGGGTGTCTTTGGAGGGAGCTTTGTAGGCTGGATTTCTGCAACTTCAGGGGCAACTGGCTGAGTCGGTGGGATAGAAATAATGGATAGCTTTTCTGCTGCTGGCTTGATCGATTGCCTGGATCGAGGTCTGGGTGGTTCTTTGGGTCCGTGTTCTGAAAGTTTCTTGGGATGGGGCTTTTCGTCTGACATCTTGCCTTTGGTTGTGGATTTCTTGGGTGAGACTATTGGATCTGTGTTTATTGGCTTGGCTCCGAGGACTTTTCTCTCCGGTGGTGGTATCGTGATAGGTTCGCGGTTCGAGCGTGGTTTGCTGTCTTCCTTGACGGGCTGCTCTTTGTCGGTCTTCACTGGGTCTTCAACTGCAACACTCGCTCTCCGACTGAATATGAATTCTTCCGAGCCCTTCGCATCGCCCTTGCCCTCGTCGTCGCGTACGCTCATCTTGCGCTTGGCCCCAGCTCTCATCAGTAGTGCCCCATTGGTTGCTTTCGTGTCTGTGGTGCCATCGTCTTCGTTCCGTTCCGGCGGAGAGTGAAATACAGACATACGTCGAATGTTGAGTTTGCCGCCATGACTATCCCTCCTCTTTCTTCTCGTTTCCAGGTTTGCGCTAAAAGCTGCTGGCAGATCCTCGGGTTGTGGTTCGGCCTCCAGTTCAGGAATGGGTTCAGCTTCTGTAGTGAATATCGTGGGTTGCGCATTGAATTTGATAGGATCCTCCTCGTCCTGGAAACGAGCGACTGGTGGCGGGCCCAGGTCTGGCGAGTCTTGCGACTCTGTACTTCCGGCCAATGCTAGAATCTCACCGCTACTGCTCTCAATTAGTGCCATTTCCATGTCCTTGAATGTACAATCCACATACTCCAAAGTTTTCCGTCCCCACGCTTTGTCCTCCAGAATGCCTGGCAATCTCCCATCGGAGCCGTCGCCGAGTTCCACATTGTTGCCTCTTCCCCATCCAATATTCGGTTCTCTCCTGTCACACTTCTCTTGCGGTTGTGACTGCGTTAACAGGCCAAGGTTCGCGACCAATTTTCCGAGCTCTTGTATCTTGGTCTCGAATTCATTCTTGACAGCACTAATCGCGTAGCGATCAGGTCCTCTTTCGACACTATTCCGCCATTGTAAGATTTCTTCTCGCAGGTGTAGGTTCTCGGTAAGGAGACGTGAGACTTCGGCTTCGAGACAGCGTACGCGGACGGACTGTGTGGAGTTTGTTCTATCGTTTAATGTTAGAAATTAATTTTTCCGAAGAGAGTGGCTAAACGTGCTTTGCCAATTCTCGATTTTGCCTGAGAAACCTTCGTTTTACTGTTCATTGTCAGTATACACCGTCGCGTAGATTGCTGAGTATGACTTACGAGCATCAACAGATTCGAGCGGGACTGGCACCTCGTTCAGACGCGCCATTCGCGGCGAAGTAATTCGTGGGTATATCGATGCTGAGCAATGTGTGTATGGTGTCGAATTGGTAATGGGAGTGCTGCCTTCGGTCGTTCGTTGCTTCTCGTTGTACGTTCGGATAAATAAATTGATGGACGTGCTCTGTTGTTGATTGTCGCACCCTCTTTCAGTTGCCCCGACAACAGATTTGACAGGGGGTTGGCTCCCGCGACGCGATCTTGTTCTCAAGCTTCACAACACCACCATTCCTGTTATCTTGATATTTCGGTCTGTCTAATCCATCCCTCCTCCCAGTATGTATGGGAGATCATGTGTTGTAGAACAAGGATTTTATATAGAGAGCCGCATGCACAAAACCATCATCACCTTCTCCTGCATCATCAACTTATTTATTCCTCCATTCACTGTTTCCATCTGTCCAATAGGTTGGATTTTGGTACCTAGATGCTATCATATTTACCGCTATAGGGTAGAGCCCCAAGACACTATTCGATTTGAAAAGCAGCAAAAGGTCTCGGTCGAATGATCACATTGAACAGATAAATCGTAGATATGGACTCGCTATCATCGCGAATTCACAAGAATGGACATAAGACTCCCAAAGACCTAGCTATAAGAGATCAACTACTACACCGAGATTAACAGTCATCCCGAGCAATACGTCCACATGCGGAACATAGCAAAGTGATACCACGTTGGGTATGGCCAAGATAACTTTGTATTAGACAGTCGAGTAGTAGCTCTCTATTATAGGAGGGTGCTTCCCCGGGAGCAGAGAGCTGTCGGTACCAGGCAATACCAATGTACTACTACTGAACCTGAAGATTGATATACCAAGCAAGACTTAGGAGCTGATCGTGTTTTTCGGCTCAATGCGCGCAACGCATCAGCCATGGTTAGTAATCAATTAAACGCCGTTACATTGCGGAGGTGATCGCGATATATTGGCGAATTCAATGCAGTTGCAATCGGAGGATTATACCAAAGATCTGGTACAATCCTCCGATTGCAACTACATGATCCTCGGCGTAGTTTCCACGAGATCTCGTCGCCGTACGGCCGTGTATTAAGGCATAAAACTACCTTAATATTAGCGTTGAGGAGTATATCGTTCAAATTATTACTTTCCTTACTATTTTACTATATAATAGCTGATATAGAGGCTCCTTATTCCTACTCTATACGTTAGCGTGGCCCTCTAAAGCAGTTTGAGTAGGAACCGATTATTACTTATAAAAAGAGAGCTTCTACTATTAAAAACAATATATCTAAAGCCTCTATAAAGGCTAAGGATAAACCCAAGGCTCCTAAAAAGCGTAGACTATATAAGAAGAAGCTAAAGGAAGATACTATTTAACCTACTAGCTAGAGTAGTAATTCTATACTAAATAGTAAGTAGTATCTATAGCCTACTCCTATACCAATCGACCCGGCTATTGTTAAAAGTAAGCCCGCCGGGCCTCTAATTACTACGCTAATCGCCGCCAAAGATACCCTTGTTGTCGAGGATTCTAAAGCTACTAGCGCTACTATTAACGAGGATTCTAAAGCTACTAGCGTTACTATTACCAATTAATAATTACTAGTTCAAGGGAGCTATCTATAGACTTACGAGATTGAGTATCTATTCCTATAGACCTTATTTAAAGCCCGTAGCCTTGGGCTTCAAAACGGTAATAGATAGAAGTCTAAGGCGTTTAAAATATATATTACCGGGCTTAATAAGCGCTTCTCTTTAGCTATTAATATCTAGGTAACTACCTCCATCCTCTATAGTAAGTAGTCTACTATAAAGGGTATCTAGAAGGACTAGCTAAAGTATAAAGCCTATCTCTCTAGCTAGGGTCCTAACCGCGATCCTTTGTATAGTAATATCGGCATCCCGGTATACGACAATAAGACGATAAAGGCGTACTAGAAGTAGTTTAGTAGCTATAGGAAGTTCCGCTATTACTTCCTAGCCTATAAGGATCTTCTCGAGTAGATTATTAGTAATAGACTAGCTGACGGGCGCGGCGCCACTAGTTTGAAGGGTAGGAGGGTTATAAAGTCTACTAAACTTAACGCGTTGATAGAGGGTAAGGAAAAACCTAAGAGAAGATTGATTAATAAGAGAGATAGAGAGCTAGAGAACTCTTTTAAGGGCGCTATAAAGAGAGGGAGGATAGAGAATCGCGTTGAAGCTATAAATAAGTCTACTTAAAGAATTAAGGAGCTTATAAAGGTAATAGCGATACTACGAGTAACTCTATTAGCGCTAGCTATAAAGAAGGTTAACGATATCTTCTTCGAGGACTTAATTACTTGCCGTGAGCTATAGGGCTACTTAATATATAACCCTATCAAGGTAGACTTCTTTAATACCCTTACGGAGGATAAAGATCTAGCGTAGTTTATTAATAACTATCTTGGGCGCGGTATATTAACTAAGTACTATAAGATGAAGTAGGCAGAGGCTATAGTAATAAACAATTCTAACGATAAGAATATCGTATTTAATAAGAGTAATAGAGAAGGGGAGAAGGATACTAGCGAGATTAAAGAGGTTGGTAATACTAAAGATAGTAAAGTTGTTAGTATTAGGGGCTGGCGCCCTTGAGATAGTTAGGACTAGGAACTATATACAAGCGGAGCCCGTTAGGTAGCGCACGGACTACGAGACTATATAATAGGCTTTATCCCTCCTCCTACTTTATACCTTAGTTGACTTAGTTTTATCTACTATCTTAATCCTCGTATATATAGGGTTATCCCGTAATATTAAGTCAACTCTTTTTTATCTCTACTTACGAAGCAACTCTCCCCGCTATAGACGACTAGGAGACCGACGGCTTTCTACCGCTTCGCGCAGCCTCTAGCGCGAGGTAGGACGGTAGTAGTACCCTAGTATAACTATTACCTACCTAATACGCCTCTACTATCCAATAGCTACTCGCCGCCTAGAGGCTTACGGACTCTAAGCTAAACGTAGCGGAGGAAGTATTCAGCAACTAGAGAAGCTAGGACGAGAAGCTAATAGAGCTAGTCGCGGCTCTATAGGCGTTCTCCTCCCGAGAAGCTACGGTATCCGTATACGATTATTCGGATACTATAGGCCCTCGCGAGTAGAAGCCCCTATTATAGGACGGTACGGCGGCTACATTTCGCGACTTTCTTATCCGCCTAGAGAGCTCGTATACGGTATATTCCGGCCTAAAACCACCGCTCTCCGCCCCTTACTACTAGGATTGTATCAACAACTGTCTCCCGTATAATAAGTAGGCTAGGCTAAGGAGCTTCTAGCTAGCCGGGGGCATCTCCGGTAACCGGGATCCTAAGGAGTTCTTTACGGTCCTCGAGATAACCTTCGCGGACTCTATAGAAAAAACGAAGGTCCTAGAGAACCTTACTAGGCTAAGGCACTAGGATAGCCAACTATAGTACGAATACTAGTTGGTTTTCGACGAACTCCTTTACGCTTCGGACGGTAGCTATTAGGACGACGCCGTTAAGATTATATACCTTAAAAAGACGTTCTCTAACTAGGTCGCTATAAGTACGGTTCCTATATAGTATATACCGTAGTACGCCGGTTTCTATACGGAGGTTAGCCGTATTATAGCTAACTACGAGAATACCTCCTAGTTCGCGACGAAGAATCGGATATAGCTCTCTAAGCCAAAGTCGTTAGAACCCGGTACTATTAGCTCGTACGCCGGCCCTAGGGGGCTATCATACCTACGCCCTAGTACGGTATCCCTAGCGGAGCCTATAGATACTATTATAACCGCTACCCGCGTATAATCGAGCGGATAGCGCCCCGTAGTAGGCTCGTTACGACGCCGCACGGCCCCCGGAGGCTCAAAGCCCCCGACTCGGGCGAAATAGATTACTAAAGCTGAGCTCGACTCGAGGCGAGAGCGCGGTCTCTATTTCCGTTGTAGAGGCAGCGGATACTAGTTAAATAACTACGTATACCGCGCCGTATAGAACCCCGCAAAATCCTCCGGGCGCGTTAATATAGCGGCCCTTCTATCTACTCCGGATACCCCCCTAATATTGGAGGACTCCGATCCGGACGAGTCGGAAAAAGCGTAGCTCCCTATTATAGATAGGATACGGGAGCGGAAGGAGTACTAAGACGAGGC